>VWYK01064784.1:1766-12040 GCA_013399775.1 Semnornis frantzii | reverse complement strand
ATGCTGAAGGGAATGGAACAGCTCTGTTAGGAGGAGAGCCTGAGGGAGCTGAGGTTGTGCTGCTGGGAGAGGAGGAGACTGAGAGGTGACCTCAGCAATGGTTACAAATATGTAAAGATGAGTGCCAGGAGGCTGGAGCCAGGCTCTGCTGGGTGATGCCCAGTGACAGCACAAGGGGCAGTGGTGGAAGCTGAGGCATAGGAAGTTCCATGGAAATATGAGGAGGATTTTTTTCCCTGTGAGGGTGACAGAGCACTGGAACAGGCTGCCCAGGGGGCTTGTGGAGTCTCCCTCTCTGGAGATATTCAAGAGCTGCCTGTGGCTGTGTGATTTACTCTAGGTGATCCTGCTCTGGCAGGGGGTTTGGACTGGCTGAGCTTTGGAGGTCCCTTCCAGCCCTTGCCATGCTGTGACTTTGTGACTCTGTGATCCTCACAGTTATAGTGCCCCAGTTCCCTCATTTTCATGTGTCAAAAGAATACTTCGAGTTCTGATTGACATAATGATCACTATTGCAGAGGTTCCCCTAATTTTAATACAGAAATAGCCAGACTACCCTTTCAAAGACAAAGAGGCCTTAGAAATGTGGCAGCTGTTTTGGTTTCATTAATTCAGTTGTAACTCATGCCAGTTTCCACCAGGGTGATTTTAACTGTGCAGCTGAGTACATGAGTAAGACCCCAGATAGACTCATGTGGACCTGTTGAACACAGTCCTTGTTTTCAGCAGCCAGTTCTCCTTTTTCCCAGGACATTCTACCTCCTCCTTCCACTGTGGTTTGGCCACGATCTCTAATGGCATGACTCAGATGTTCTTCCTTTTCCACAGCCTCCCACTTTTACATTAATCTCTTCCAGATTGGCGGAGCAGAGAAATCAAAAGCGCTTGAGAACAGAGCAATGTGCTGAAAGATACCAACACTGAAAACCCAAGGATGTGTTTTAATCTCTGGAAAAATGACTAGTTAGCCTGTGAGCTGCTAAGTGGGCAACTACCAAAACTTAATGACCAGGTTATTTTCCAGTACCAGGGGATTTTCTTTCTATGAAATATGACTTTTAATTTAAGGCAATCTCCAATCACCTTCCCGGCACAGAGTTTGAGCCCCGGATGAGACATGGACTTCTTTCTATTCCCAGCTCACTGAATTCCAGTCCAATAAAGAAAAAGGCAACTCTAATGACTCCCTTGCATCAAACAGATAGAGTGGCCAGCAGTGAAGGCAGCTGACTGTGTTTCTATTTCCACTCAGGTAAAAGGAAAAACCAGGACAGAAAAATTATTATTATGGTGGAATATGTTTTCATGAGTATCTCCTTAAAACAGAGTTGAACAAAGTGATTGGATTCCTTCTTTTCTAGCAGCCACAGAGCCAGCACTGCAGCTTATTGTTTTCTCACAATCACAGAATCATAGAATGGTAAGGTTGGAAGGGACCTCAAGGATCATCCAGTTCCAACCCCCTGCCATAGGCAGGGACACCTCCCACTAGTACAGGGCACTGAAGGCCTCATCCAACCTGGTCCTGAACACCTCCAGGGAGGTTGTGGAGCACAGAATCCCCCAACGTTGGGTGATTCTGTGCTCCCCAATCTCGCTGGGCAACCTGTGCCAGTGCCTCATCTGCACTAACCCCTCTTACCCACTGCCAGCTACCAACAATGTTGGTGTTAGTTGTGAGTAGGCAGGCCCAGTCAAGATCAGGAGTGTGCTGATTTATTG
Source organism: Semnornis frantzii (assembly GCA_013399775.1). NCBI lineage: Eukaryota > Metazoa > Chordata > Aves > Piciformes > Ramphastidae > Semnornis > Semnornis frantzii. Next base: position 10,318 of record VWYK01064784.1, on the reverse strand, counting down.
CAGCTTTGTGCAGACAGAAGCCAGAGGAGTAATGAAGAGACAGAGCACCAGCAGAAAACAATTTAAGAGATGAGGGATTTGGCTCCTTGGGGTGCACTGAAAATGCTTTACAAAGAACACAGTGGGACAGGCACTCTTGGAAAGGAGGTGAATGCTGCAAAGCTTCTTGTTGCCTCTGGAAGCTTCTCAGTCATGAGAGTTTTACCTTTTTGTCACTCTTTTTGTAAAACAACCAAGTATTTACATCTGATGACTGCAGTCTGTTGGCTGCAGAGGAGTAGGCTCCTATGACATGTGCAGAAGTAAAGCAATAGCATTGCACAGCAGTGCAGGACCTCCTCGAGCTCTTCATCCAGAAACTGAAAAGGCAATAGTTAACAGCAGAGAGCAGGAAAGCCAAGCCCCACCAGCAGACTGACCATGCTCATCTGCTCAAAAGAAATAAACCTCCTGGAAATGAACCAAGGTGAGGTTTTAAAGTCAAATGTGTGGCTGAAATAGCTCCAACCTCAATGAAACTTTGCTCCTTATATCTGACTCCTGCGTACCCAAAACTCCGACAGAAGCCTCCCACTCCAGCAGCCTGTTCCAGGACCCTGCAGGAAGACATTAAATGCTCAAGGTCTCAATCTTCCAGAGGGTTTGGAACATTAAATGCTGAAGGTCTCATTCTTCGGAGGGTTTGGGACATTAAATGCTGAAGATCTCAATCTTCCAGAGGGTGTGGAACATTAAATGCTGAACATCTCAATCTTCCAGAGGGTTTGGAACATTAAATGCTGAAGGTCTCAATCTTCCAGAGGGTGTGGAACATTAAATGCTGAACATCTCAATCTTCCAGAGGGCTTGGAACATTAAACACTGAAGTTCTCATTCTTCCAGAGGGTTTGGAACATTAAACACTGAAGTTCTCATTCTTCCAGAGGGTTTGGAACATTAAACACTGAAGTTCTCATTCTTCCAGAGGGTTTGGAACATTAAACACTGAAGGTCTCATTCTTCCAGGGGGTTTGGAACATTAAATGCTGAAGTTTTCAATCTTCCAGAGGGTTTGGAACATTAAATGCTGAAGTTCTCATTCTTTCATAGTCTTTGGAACTGATACATTTGGAAACCAAATCTATTGAAAATGTTGCAAAGGTTTTATCTAGACAGCTCTGTCCTGTCAGTTTATTTGGACCAAGGTATGAAGCAATTCTCTGACACTCTTTCTCCATACCTGTATGATGCTGAATGAAAGATGAGTCCCTCTAAGAGCCTGACATCTTCCAGCTCTGTGGGGTGCCAGAGTAACCTGTATTTCTGATGAGGTGGGACAGTAAGTCATAGAACAATACAGCAACCTGGCCGTTGTCTGACATTACTGCCAAGTATTATGCACTGTGACAGACTTGGTCTGAGCAGGTATAGGCCATGCCCATATTTAGCTTCTCCACACCACTAAGAGGTCTGCCTGCCAAGGTGTAAGGCACAGAAGTGCATTCTTCCTGAGGCCAGCAAATTCACCCTGAGCCCAAGTGCACAGTCTGGGTGCACAACTTGCTTTAAACACAGCTTATGTTTACAGTGCTGTGCAAGCAGAGCTCAGTAGGGTGGGTGAATGTTTATGCTGATAAACTTCCAACTCACTTCAAGACAAGTCAGCACAATTCCCAGCAACGAACCCCATGCAAAAAGCCCATGCAGAATGATGCCCTCAAAGCCAAGCAGACTAAGCTTTCTCAGAATAACCTCCCGAGTCAAGAGCTCTCTGAGTCTATGACATTGGTGTTAGCAGGAACATGCCAGATGATTCCAGATGTCACAATGCTGCAGAGACACCCTGTAAACAGTCAGACTCCAGAATGTCTACTGTGTAGACAGCCTCAAACACTACCTGCAGTAATGCTCAGAGCAAAAGGAATAGATGCTCTGAGCATTTATGTGTTCCTCATGGCCTGAGCAGGCAAACAGCACACATCTTATGCTGTCACTGCTGAACTGCAGAGCTCGACAGTGTGGCAGCTTACTGTGCAAAATGCCTCTCTGTGTATGTACTGTTGCTGGCCAAACCCAGTGCATGGTCATTGCTCTTCCATTTAGTGTTCTGTATCTCGTTCTTTGCATACTACAGGCACTGGATGGTTATGCATTCTACTGTCTGCTAATCACAAATATTCTCCCTATGCTAAACTTCAAACTCTGCATGCATGTGATCAGACCCAGGTTTGGATCGAGTTCCCAAAAGTGAAAGTCTTGTTCTTGTACCATCTGAACTGGTTGTGGGAATTAAGGAGGCAGGAATTACAAGATCTGTAGTTATTTCATTTCCCAAAGCCCCGCACACAACTCTATACAAATTAGTTAGGTTGGGTTCAAATTCGTTGGGGAAGATGTTCACGAGGATACTTATAGGGAATTGAGTAATGCAGGAAAGTCAGAAAGCTGGAAAAGGTTTGCCCCAAAACAGCTTTGCCTCACTTACAACTAAAGGCAGTCTGGAACCCTGGGGCAGGTCTCTGCTACTCATGACGGTGGAGTAGGAATCTGGAGCTGGTCCCTTGGCTGCTTTCGGCAGTGTCTGCAACTGCAAATTGTAATCCAGCAGTGGATCAACACAGCACAGGATCCAATGTGAGCAAACCTGCCAGAGCCCAAAGTGCCTGCAGACACTGCTGCCACGGGCACAGAGCGTGGGGCAGCACAGAGCACAGCTCAGGCTGCTGGGCAATGTGCCCACCAGCAGCAGCGGTTTGTGGCAGAGGCAGCTCCCTGCAGCAGGCAGGCAGGATGTGGCGGTGCCAAAGCAGGGACTGTGCTTGCTCCTCACCCTGCTGCCAGATGCCCCTCAAGATCCTACTCCAGGTCTGACTCCAGGTGTAACTCCAGTCCGACTCCAGGTCCCCCTTAAGGTTTGATTGAAGTTCCGAGTCAAGGTCCCAGTCAAGGTCCCCCTAGACTATGTGTCCAGTTGCCATATGTATCTACTGGGACCATTTGCTCTCCCCCATTCAAGCCCACAGGGGTGGGGTAAGGAACTTTGCACCTACTTCTTTCCACATTCCAAACCCCTGGAGCCAGAGGTGAGGGAGAGCAAAACAGTTTCATGCCCCATTCAAACCTGTGGTGGGGCAGGGACTTGGGTGTGCTCTGCCACACCATCTCATACCCAGTTTGCATGTGCTACGAAAAGGGATTTAAAAGCCTTCTAAACCAGAGGCTTACGACTTCTGACTAGCATCAAAACCAAAAGCAGAGGCATTGCTTGATGTGCTTACCTTATTTTCATCACAACACAACCAATTTGACAGTCAGAAAATCTTTCAGGAGGATATTATTTCATCATGAAGTCACCATCACAAGTTTGAAATCTCAGTAGGTTCAAAGAGTTCCAAGGTACAGCCAAGCACCCAGTGTGCATGTTAAATCAAACCCAAGCTCTAACTTTGCAAGCCTGCCCTGCCTCTGAGCCCAAATTAATCATCTCCAAGTAGCTCAGCGCTCTACTGGTGCTGACCACGTGCCATAAAGCACTCCTTCCTCATGCTAGTTCATCATAGAAAACTCTAATGACTCCCTTGCATCAAACAGACAGACTGGAGTGGCCAGCAGTGAAGCCAGTTGAATGTGTTTCTATTTCCACCCTGGTAAAAGGAAAAACTAGGACAGTCAAATCCCTCACCTCTTAAATTGATTTCTGCTGGTGCTCTGTCTCTTCATTACTCCTCTGGCTTCTGTCTGCACAAAGCTGCAATAAATCAGCACACTCCTGATCTTGACTGGGCCTACGTACTCACAACTAATATCAACAGTAGAGTATTCTTTGATCACATTGGATGATTCTGTGCTCCACAACCTCCCTGGAGGTGTTCAAGGCCAGGCTGGATGAGGCCTTGAGTGACCTGTACTAGTGGGAGGTGTCCCTGCCTATGGCAGGGGGTTGGAACTGGATGATCTTTGAGGTCCCTTCCAACCTTACCATTCCATGATTCTATGATTCAAAATTTATGTGCTCGTATAGTATTTGATAACTCTCTTGGGTATTGTTAAGGAGCAGTTAAATCTGGGTTAGAAGTGAATTGTAATGAGGCCGATATAAAAGTATAAAGTATTTTATTAAATATATATAAAGAAAATGTCCCCAAACATTTCCAATTAACACACACAGACTCTACTGTGCGGTTGATAAAACTCTCTTTGCAGAATGTATATATTTAATCAGATTAATTTCAATTATTTTAGGAAAGGTTTTAGAAAATTTAAACAGCTGGAGAGAGTCCTGCAGCACAAACTGCCACTTAAGCGTAAACTTTCAGGAACTTCAGCAAAGAGAGGGAGTTTACTCTCTGGTTGGGGTCTCAGTATTTATAATCCAAAATTATCTGTAGGAGCTTAAATGAAGAAAAATACAGTGCCAGTCATGTGGTGGCGTTCCCCGTGGCGGTGATGCAGTGGGGTTGTGCTGCTTGTGTAGCTCCAATTGAGCAGAGTGTGTGAGCAGATCCATGGACGCGAGGCAAACCCTGCATGACTCTGAGGANACAGTGCCAGTCATGTGGTGGCGTTCCCCGTGGCGGTGATGCAGTGGGGTTGTGCTGCTTGTGTAGCTCCAATTGAGCAGAGTGTGTGAGCAGATCCATGGACGCGAGGCAAACCCTGCATGACTCTCAGGAGGGCACCGGAACGGGCGGTCCCTGGGCGAAGCAGCGTCCAGACCTCCGGGCTGGAGCAGTCCAATCGGCTGCGGTGCACAGCAAAGGAGTCTGCCCTGGGGCTGCAGCGGGGCTGGCGAGTCCTGGTGTCCCACTCATCACTAGGCCATTGCTAGGTCGTCACCTAGACTGGGCCAGAGTCAAAGAGACTGGAGCTGGGCTGAGCTCAGGCAGGCAGCTGTACCCCAGCACTGGGCAAGACTTTCAGAGCCTTGGCTCGGTGCGGCAGGCAGGCAGGGTCAGGTCTGCCATGCATGGGGCAGGGAAGTCCCTTGCTACATGCGGTGCACAGCAACAAAAACAGCGGACAGAACGAAGGCAGAAGCAGCAAGCAAACAAACAAACAAACAAGCTGGGTAGGGTTTTAAGCATTTTGACAAGTGCCTTTGATCAATAGCAACAGCTAAAAACACCCCTGGAACCAACCCTAAGTTATTTTACCAAAAAAAGGGAGATGCACATGCCCAGCATCCTGACCTGTGTTTACCAGAAATGAAGCAGGGTGCAGAATAACACCAAATGTGGTGTCTGTGTGGCAGACAGAGGCACCGGGGCTTGTGTCTGCTTGCCTGCGTCTTCCACCTGGGAAGAAGGGGAGAAGGTGGGGGGCAAGTTGGGTATTCAGGTAGGTGTGTAGGACATGTCTTGGATATGTATTCCAGGTATAATCTGGGCCTTCCACCACAATTACAATGTCAAATCTAAATCTAGAAGGGACTTCACCCTTTATTTACTTAAGCAGACACTAAAACAGAAAGGTGTAAAGATGTAAAATTTACTAACTGTCCTTATGGAAAGCAGAAATTCAGAGGCAAATCTCTTGTAGCTCATCTGCAGTTCAGAAGTGATGACAACCACAGGCACCAGCAGACTCCACCTAGGACTAAGAAGGTCAGGCCATGAAGAGCACAATATAGAAAATAGTTCATCCTCTGCCTTTGTAGTTCTCACTTGGGTTCAGCTGTTCATGTGTCAGGCAAGCAGGAGCTCTGCTTTTCACTGCTGCTTTCTGCAAAGCTGTGATAGCTCACAGCTGTGCTCTCCTTTCTACACCTTGCTGGAAGGATTTTTCTTGAAGAGAATGCACTAAGAGAAAGGGAACTCCCACCCGTATGGATTGTACCAAACTGGGGTGCAAAGAAGCTTTGGTGGCAGAGGGCTAGGGGCAGCAGCCCTAGCTACAGCAGCTTCCACTAGATGTGATCCAGACAGAGCCTTCCTGAGGCCAACCTGATGCTTCTTGTAGCCCATGGCTGACCCCTTCTCAGCCTCCGCTGTGGTGTCAGGGCACAGGCTATGCATTCTGGGGGGTACACTGAGTACCTCCTGAAGCAGGTCGGGGTTAGAATATGCTGTGCTGCAGCAGAGCAATGGGTGACAATGCACTGAGGACAATGTATCCATAATATACTTATCATAGAACAATAGAATAGTAAGGTTGGAAGGGACCTCAAAGCTCAGCCAGTTCACAACCCCTGCCATAGGCAGGGACACCTCCCACTAGCACAGGTCACTTAAGGCCTCGTCCAACCTGGTCCTGAACACCTACCTGGGCAACCTGTGCCAGTGTCTCACCACGACCACTGCAAACAACTTCCTCCTAACATCCACTTTCAGTCTCCCCTCGGCCACTTCAAACCCATTCCCCTTGTCCTGTCATTCCCAGACCGTGTCAACAGTCCCTCCCCAGCCTTCCTGGAGCCCCCTTCAGATCCTGCAAGGCCACTGCAAGCTCTCCTGATTTGGCCTAAGCCAGAAGTGCCAACATGCCTTGTGCAGGAAGAGGAAGGTATCCATAGCTTCTGTCCATCTGAGGAGACCATAGCCCTTCCTTAGCACCAAGAAGGACTTATTTACCAGATTCTCAGCCCTGTGGAAGCATTTCTTCTCCCAGGGCAGTGGCAGCATGCCCCCACACTTCTGTGGCACACAGGATTCCAGAAATCAGTTGCAGAATCTAAGCAGTGAGCTACAACAGGTCAGAGCAGAGATCTGGAGCCAGCTGAGAGTTATGATGTTTGAAATCATGTCCTGTTGTGATGGCTTGGGAGTTACCTGCCCCACACACACACACTATGAATATCCCCCAGACTAGGCTCAACTGGCTAGAAGTCAAGGACTGAAGTTCTATTTACAGTCTAGCACTTTACTTAGCACAATTACAGCTTAGCACAATGTACAAGCAGATATATACACCATAGACAAGAATAGTTACAAATATTCAGGCTACAGTATACAGAAATACAAGGTAAAGGTAATACAGAAACACAATTCCCCTCCCAGAAATCAGAGTCCCCAGGAGGGGCTCCCAACCACCCTTCCACCTTCTTTGCACCCCTCTACCTTACCCCAGGGTCTGCCTTACGTGCAAGGTGAGTTTGGAGGATGGGCAAGGGGGGGTAGAAGCAGAGTGGTTAGTTAGGTTAGCAGAGAGGCCAAGACCAAACCAACAGCTATAGAGACTGAGACTCTCTGTCTGTTATCTATGTTTGTGTTCTTGTTCTTATCCATCTCAGCAAGCCTATGAGTGCAGCAGACATCACCAGGGTTTGCTTTTCACAGCCTACCAGCTAATTATTTTCATAAAAATATTCCAATTAGCCTCAAACCAGCACAGCTTTCATTCATTTCACACCTGTCTGGCAGATCAACATTTAATTTACTCCACCTAATGAAGCATAAACCCAGGGTTCATCCGAAGAAAATAAACCACAAATTAGTGAGGTGCGGGCAGCATCTCTGTTCAGTTCTGTCTGTGCCTTCTGACAGTGGAACTGAGCTCAAAGTCTGTGGAGAGGGAGAAGACAGAAGACACAGAGTCTGGGGTCCTGAGGTGAGATGTGGTGTCAGTGGGGCTGCAGCACAGAGCTTTAGGGCCCTGGGCTGAGAGAGGTGCTAAGCCAGGCAGGGCAGCACTGAGAAGCTGTGGCCCCAGCACTGTTTTGGAGGCAAAGTTTAGAGGCTGGGAGGAACCAGGTGTGGTGAGCAGGCAGTTAGCAGGGCAGAGTTCCAGAGGCATGGAAGGTGTGAAGGACTGAGACCTGAGGCAAGGGAGGACCATGAGAATGCACCTTGAGCATAATGAGGAGGTGCAGCTCATGGCACCACTTCAGCTGTGGAGCAGGCAGAGAGGTGTGAGGCTTGGGGCTGAGGAGGGCCACCAATGTGGGCCAGAAACCTATCAGATCCTTGGCACAGCTACAGAGAAGACAGTCCTCAGCAGCACTTCTCAAGCATGGGCATATGCTGAGGCTCAGGCTGCCAGACTGGGCCAAGGACGGGCACAGGCATGGGAACCAGGGCACTGTGAGAATGAGGATTGAGTCCAGCATCAGTGAGTTTGCAGATGACGCCAAGTCAGGAGCAGGTGTGGATCTGTTGGAGGGCAGGAGGGCACTGCAGAGGGACCTGGACAGGCTGGGTGGGTGGGCAGAGGCCAATGGGATGAGAATGAACAAGGCTAAGTGCAAGGTTCTACACTTTGGCCACAACAGCCACAAGCAGTGCTCCAGGCTGGGGACAGAGTGGCTGGAGAGCAGCCAGGCAGAGAGGGACCTGGGGGTGCTGGGAGAGAGGAGCTGAAGATGAGGCAGCAGTGTGCCCAGGTGGGCAGGAGAGCCAATGGCATCCTGGCCTGGCTCAGGAGCAGTGTGGGCAGCAGGAGCAGGGAGGTTCTTCTGCCCCTGTGCTCAGCACTGCTCAGGCCACGCCTTGAGTGCTGTGTCCAGTTCTGGGCCCCTCCATTCAAGAGAGATGTTGAGGTGCTGGAAGGTGCCCAGAGAAGGGCAGCAAGGCTGGGGAGGGGCCTGGAGCACAGCCCTGTGAGGAGAGGCTGAGGGAGCTGGGGGTGTGCAGCCTGCA
>VWYK01064781.1:124105-141039 GCA_013399775.1 Semnornis frantzii | reverse complement strand
CCAGCTTTTTTGTAGACTCCCTTAAGATGCATTCAATGTGTGAGATGCAAGATCAGGAGAGAGGGATATGCATTGGAAGCGTTTCAGGCATCCTTTTGGGGAACATCAGGCAGGAATCAGCTGATGCATGAAGCTTGTGCTATCTAGTAGAACAGCTACAGGATTGTTACAAAGTTGAACTCTAGGTCTCTCTGCCACATTTGAGGACTCACTTGGAGGCACTGAGGGTTTGGTTTGATGCCTGTTTGTGTTGTGCCTTGATGTCAAATGGACATCTTGATTGGCTTAAGTCAATCCAGGACAAACAGCAGGAAAGTAACAGGGCTGGGACAAAACTATTCCCTGACGTTCACCATACCAGTTTAACTGCAAGGTGTCATTTTTATTGTCTCTGTTAGATAATTGGAAGATACATAAGTAGGTCAGGACTTTGGTACAGAAATAATTGGAGACCTCAAGGCACAGATAGATGACTACTGTAGATGCTAATAAAATTAGTCAATCAACAGTGATGAAATTAGATCATCATCCAGTAAGAGAATCATGCAACACCATGACTAGAATCAAGGCCTGCTGTTTACCTTGGTTCATGCCAATTTATAAAATGGGTTAAACTATTTCCATTCCAGCATCATATTCTCCATGTGGGATAAAGCCTGACTAATGATATGCTTCCAAGTGAAAAATTCTGTTCTGACACACATTAATTTCTTTCCTCTGTAAAAAGGAAGTACAGTTCTATGTCTATGATGAATCCTGACCCCTTCAGAGAAGAGATAGGGAAATTAAATACATGTTAAGGCTCTGGTTGCTTATATTTAAGACCCATACTAATGTATGGATAGAACAGTTCCTTGAGGGTGTTAACAGGTATCTGCAATAACTTCCCTTCAATGCTATCAGTTGTATACATCTCTTAAAATCAGGTCAGTATGTTGTAAAGGTAGAAGGATGAGGCTGCTGAAGTGCATCAGCACAGTAAATGAAAGTTTGGGTTCAGGTCTATTCTCTGCTGGACTCAAGTCATATCATATTGAGTCCCTGTCAGGGTCTCCAACACAAACCTAGAACTGGAGAAGGAAGGGCTCCACATTCTTCAGGATAGCACTCGTTCTGCTCTGGGAGGGATGCAGATGAGTGAATGGATTTGGGCCTGGAAAAGGCTAGGCAGCTCAGTTTATGTAGGAATCCTCAGTTTGCTCTTTGTAAGTATAGTACAGTTGCTTTGAGTCTGATCAATAGCAGAGCTTATTAATCTAATCCTGCATGATTTACTGTGTGGGGAGAGATGTGGCTTTTTGCAATATACAGAGAGAGATCTCACTTGCAGCATTTTTGTTGTTGATAAATACATAAAAACTCCCCAAACCAAGCCACCTCGGATACTGGGAAGCAGTATTCCGGTGCCTGGATCCAAAGGGATCATCTCGAGTGTGAGGCTGATAATATGAGCAAAACTAAATTGTGATCTTGGGAGTTTAAGTGCTGTATTCATGTGGAGATGGCAATGTTCAGCTTCAACCCAGAAGGGATGTTTGGCAAATCCCCTGATTTTTACTGGACTTTTACAAGCCCTCAGCATTATATTTATTTTTTTCCCCATTACAGAGCCACTTTCATAGCAGTAAACAGTAGATTCAACCCTTCTGCAGGTCATGAGGCACATTGACACACAGAGACAGTTTTTCCCTGAGGAACTACAGGATTTCACAGTCCTGTTCTTCAAAAACCTTTTCTCCTGCTTCCAACCAGGGATCCGAGGAACAAGGCTGCTTGTCAGGCAGCAGTTTTTTCTAAAGTGGAATGTGACCAGCCTTCCCAATGACAGGCTTTCAAACGGGCTGCCTGGGAGACCTCACAGCAAACTCACCCTCACTGCAACAGTGAAAGAGTGGCTCAAATATAGCTGGCCTGGCAAGGCAGATACACAGGAGTTAAGGCCTCTCAAGGGAGCAAAGCCAGCTGGAGTGTCCTCTTGACTGAGCAAATCATAAAGGGAGTCCTGATTCTGCTGGGAAGAAATTGTGGGATTGGCTTTACTCCCAGACTTCTGGCAAAGAGGGACGTGTCAGTGGCAGGGAGAGGGTTTTGTCCGTAAACACTGTGTGATATGGCTACACTGTCATCAGGATATGGCTTTCTTGCCCTGTAAAGGGAGGAAGGGAAACAGACTTGAAGTGAACGCAGTCTTCGAATTGCTTCTGTGGCAACACGAGATAAGCCAAGCCCCAGAGCTGAGGAGGATGGATGTATCTTTGTGCTCCTTTTTCCTCTCTCCTCTGCTTGCTCTTTGCTTTCTCAGCACTTGGACTTCATGATTTCAGAAGTCTTTTCCAACCTTAATGATTCTGTGACTTGCAGAAAAGCCTCCGGGCTTAGTATCTTACTGTCCATGTGTTGCTCTTTATTTTTCCAGACAGGTGTTTGTATTGATTCTGATACAATCGAGTGGTTACTGCCATCCTCAGACCTGCTATTAGGCATTTTTTAAGCGCATAAAACTGCCTGCCTCATGCATGCAGTACTGCATCAGATGTAGCCTCAGGCATTTTGTTTGCAGCTTCTGAAGTGTATTCCCCAAATAGGTAATAGATGCTTTTCTCTACTTAAACAAATAAAACTTAAAAAGGAAAATACTGGTTCTGTCCTTCCTTTTGGGGTTCTTTAATATATTGAAGGGCCCCCACCAAGCAAACTACCAAGCTAGGCAGGAGGGTTAGATCTTCAAAAATGCAGTGGCTCAGTCCTTTTTAATGCAAATCCATGTTTCTGGGAACTCTGTTAACAGAAAGACGTTGTAGGAAAGCAACATCTTTTAGAGCATGGAGTTTTAAAGGTCTGTTAACCTGAAGGGTTGTTTAGCTTTGCAATTTCGATGTGGCAGTTATCACACTTTCCATGGTAATGCCTATTTTCTTCAGACTGGAAAAAAATAAATCATACTTCTGTTAGACAGAGATACCATGGACTCAGGTTAGTAGATGTGAACTTACTGATTTTTTTTGTTTGTTTTTTAAAATATATTTTGGAAATGGGATGCTTTCTGGAGTGAGAAGTCTCACTAGTGTTAAAATGTGTGTAAGTGGAAGTTCTGCTTTCAATAAGTTCAAGGTTTGAATACTGGGAATGACAGATAGCATTTGTCTTACCAAGGTAATAACCCCACTGGGCAAGAATGAAAGTCACAAAAGCATTTGCATAGGCCTGCTGTGGAAGTGAAGTGTCCCTAGACCTGCAAATACCCCTGTAGGCCCTGAAGGCAAGAACACAAATCAAGGTAGGGCAAATGCTTGGGAAGCCATCAGGTGTATCCATCATTTAGCTTAACATTTCTGTTCCATATCCATCCCATCTACAACCTGGGAATACGTAGTAGCTCTGCACTTCTCTAAACTGTTGTGAAACTTCATGGATGAGAATTCATAGAATGATCTGAGGTCCTCTGGCTGTGGGGCAATGTATATTTAGCATCAAAACTGGGACAGATATTGAGTTCATCCATGGGCCCTGGGGACCATAGCTCCACTCAGACCCTGTAGGTAAATTTAAATCCACACCACAGTTACTATGTCTGCAAGGAATGACTGTTTTCCTTTTAATCTGCTGTTCTTCAGTGGTTTCCAGCCTTTGCTAGCCCGTCTTTGTGAAATGAATTTTCCCCATTCAAAAGCAGCAGTGTTTTATTTTTGTTTTAGCTGTGCTTGGGAATGCAGAGCAATTCAATCAGGAGGAAAATACACCATGAAAAGCTCTGAAAGCCCTGAGGTCAAGGATCTGAAGTTACCCACAATATTAATGACAAACCAGTGGCTGCACCATGGCAACGGACAGAAGAATATGTGGCGTGGAAACCATAAGTAGTGTGGGGCTTTGAAAGAGCACAACCGGGAGAAAAATGGAAATTACATGATGTTCTCTCTATTCTGTGCTAGGACAGTCATGTACAGTCTAATCCCCAGTGCTGGTCAGTCCAAGACTTTCGAGAGGGCCCCATAGGAGACAGAAAAAGAAGTTTGAGTTGGAACTGGAATTAAACTGATCAAAAGTTTTATTTAAAGGGGGAAAGGTTTGGGTGGGAGCAGGTTAAATGAACTTCTCTTTTAAAAAAAAGAAAGAAAAAGGATGTGGATGCTATGGGATCTCCATGCCTGGATTCTCCTCTGGGAGTCCCTGCTGGGTCCAAGTGAATTACTCAAAAAAACTGCAAAACCAAGCACTGATGGTGGACTTGATTAGAAACATGAACCTTGGCTCCTTTGCTAGAGCTGGGAATTAGCGGCAATAGGTAGTGCTGTTGACTTCAGAGGGTGTTGAGTTTCCTAATTAAGAAGTGATGAAGTTGTCCAAAAACACCTTTAGATAGATTAGTTTGTTATTATTTACTTTAGTAAGAGATTACATTTCTGTGACCATCTCTGCTGGTTTGTGGTACATGAATAGCTGAAGATACGGAGGACTGAACTGTCCAGCTCTTGCATCACATGGAAGCGCTGAGGAGCAGGGAATGAGGCAGAAAGGCTTTGCTTTCTGGTGGGGCCTGATGAAAACTGCAGTTCCTATCCTTGTAAGCATGAGAATTAGAATCATAGAATGGTTTAGGTTGGAAGGGACCTCAAAGGTCATCCAGTTCCAACCCCCTACCATAGGTAGGGACACCTCCCACTAGTACAGGTCACTCAAGGCCTCATCCAACCTGGCCTTGAACACCTCCAGGGAGGAAGCATCCACAATCTCCCTGGGCAACCTGTGCCAGTGTCTCACCACCCTCACTGCAAACAACTTCCTCCTAACATCCAGTTTAAATCTCCCCTCTGACAGTTTAAACCCATTGCCCCTTGTCCTGTCATTGCAAGATCTTCTAAATAGTCCCTCACCAACCTTCCTATAGGCCCCCTTCAGATACTGGAAGGCTACTCTAAGGTTTCCTGGAAGCCTTCTCCTCTCCAGGCTGCAGAGCCCCAACTCTTGTAGCCTGTCCTCAGAGCAGGGCTACTGCAGCCCTCTGAGCATCTTCATGGCCTCCTCTGGACCCGCTCCAACAGTTCCATGTCCTTCCTGTGCTGGGGGCTCCAGAACTGCACACAGGACTCCAGGTGGGGTCTGAGGAGAGCTGAGCAAAGAGGGAGAATCCCCTCCCTTGCCCTGCTGGCCACACTGCTCTTGCTGCAGCCTAGCATGCAGTTACTGTCTGGGCTACACTCACACTGCAGGCTCATGTTGAGGTTTTCATCACCTCAGACCCTCAGGTCCTTTTCCTCAGGGCTGCTCTCAGCCATTCGGTGGAGCCATTATATGAGAAAAACAGCCAAATAACCACAGTGGTCCTGCTGTAGTCCTGGTCCTATTGTCACCTTCATTCTCACCAGCAGATGAGGCATCGATGGAAGAACTTTCTCTAAACCACGGGATGCTTTTAACCTTGCAGAAACCTGTTTCTGCTAACTGAGCAGTGTGGCGCTCACAATGAATTCACACAAATTTGTAATAATCTAGTTCAGGCGTCAACAAATGTTTTTCATTCAGCAGCAATGACTGCAGCAAGCAGTTGGCAGTGGTGAAACCAATCTCTACGAAGCAGTGAGGATCCACCTTACCACAGCTCACCTACCTCGGCGTGGAAAAACTGGGTGCACTGAACCCTTCGCTGAATCCTCAGGTGGCACAAGTGAGCATTATGGTTTGGAATCGATGCGGTTGCAGCTGTGTTACTCTGCACAAGTGCCTTCTTTTGCTCTTTTCTTTGGCTGCATGAGCACTGCATCTGTATAGCTACGCACAGAGCTTTGTATGCATGCAATGTTTTTCGCACACCAAGACCCTATTTTTCAGAACGTTGGCGATACAGATAGCTACTCAAAACGAGGTCATGGTAAACTGGATCACTTAACAGTCTGTATTTCTGTGTTGCCGTAACATCTGTTGCTGTAGTTTTTGTTGCATACCCTTGCAATCAGATGACCTAATTCTTTTTGTGTGAGCAGGGAGTGCACTTGGGCAGGGAGAAGGCCGAGATTTGAAGAGAGCCCTGTGCAGAAATCTGTTGAATTTGGTTGGCTAGTGGAAGTCAATTGCAACAACTGAATGAGGAGACAGAACAGAAGCATATAAGGCCTGGGGGTGGGGGGGGCAAAAGGAAGTTGACTTCACTTGCAAAAGGAAATGAACAACAGAGGTAGGTGACAAGACTTTGTGGGAGAATGTTAAACATCAGTGAAGGGAGAAAGGAAGGAAACCCATAGGAAATCAGAAGATTCTTGAAATAAAAACCAAAGTTGTGTGGATAAAGGCAAGAACTGGAGACACAGTGAACTCGTTGCTGTGAATACTGAAAAGGATTTAAGCAATGGGTCTATTTAAGCAATATGACCATAAGCAATATGGCCATAAGACCCTTTTGATGGTATGAAAGCCAGGAACTCAGGAGGTGTTGAATTTGGAAAAGGAGGGCTGTGCAGCTTCTGGGCACTCTGGTGAGCAGTCTCCTTTGAAGCACTCTTTGATCACTTGGGAAAAGCTGGGATTAAATGACAGAAGGGAACAGAAAGTTCAGCTGGCTCATATGGCCAAGAAATGTGACCGTGTTTTCTTCAGTTGGTTGGCATTTCTTGAGTACCTTTTAATTTTTATTTTTTTTAATTTTTTTTTTTTTAGTGTATTTTCAGTGGCTACTCAGCTGACCTTTAGTATTTTACTTCTGAACATGTGAGAGAGCGGCATCTTTCCACACCTTCTAATGTTTGTGGTGCTGTAGCTCCAACCACACAGGAAACAGAGATGAGATGAAACTGGCCAGCTGTTAATATTACTATTTCCTGAGGGCATTCCCCTTTCCAAAATAATCTTAGCTGTACCAATGTAGCTAATTTTTAACCTCCTCATTTGTGAGGATTGTTTTCTCCTCATAACTACTTTAACACATTTTGAATAGATAGAAACAGTGATGAAGAATGAGTGGGAGAGTGATGGTAAAATGTGTGCACCGAGGGTGATCCAGACATTAATTTTTGTGGACTAGCATCTCCAGGGCAGTGCTGTGTTCTGCTCTCCCTTTCTACGTCTAGCCAGGACCGGTTGGGAGCAGTGTGTAGTGCAGTGAAAGATCTGCATGAATTTGGCATCTGCCTTTAGAGGGAATGAGCAGGACAGGACTGATGGCCAGGTTTGGGGCAGAAAAAGAAGAGTTGTATTTACCATTCTCTGATGGAGGAACCTATATGAGTTTAGGGCTTTTGTTGCTTTAAAAAAGGTTCTTCTAGGAGAACTTGCTCCCATACAGGGGAGCTGGTGGACAGGAGGAGCTGAGTCTGTCCTTGTGAGACAGACTGCACCACCGAACGTGATTAGTGATGGATGTCCCTATCCTTTGGACACCTTTATGATAGTCTTATTTGAGAGATATTTGGACACTCTTGCAAAGCTGAGAATGATCCAAGTAGCTGGCTACACTGAGGGCCAAATGCAATGCTGATTTGATGGATGGAGGAAGTGGGTGCCCTGTCTGGTGTGACTCTCTCAATACTTGTAACAGACAAGGTAGAGAGGCTTGCTGTAGCGTCCTTGTCCTCTTGTGATAGTATTTTCTCTGAGTGCTATTTTGCTGGACATACCAGATACTGAAAACTGAGACACTCTCCCCTCAAAAGAGGCCCAGATGTGCTTATACTAAGGAACTACAGATCTGCCTTTCTCTTGCTGCTTTCTTGACTCCCCTCATTAAGGTTTTAGTATTTCTCAAGGTAGTTGTGTGGCTGCGAAGCCATAGTTGCCTCATAAGTACTCATGTACTGACTAGGTCATAAAACCAGCAGTGGGGAACCTATGGGGCTCTGGAGGCTTCTCTGTGACTTCAGATCTACCTGGAAATAAACCAGGAGGGGTCTAAGGTTGCTGTCACTGCACGGATAGCCTGTTACCAGCACACACTTGAGCAGTAAGACCCCAGTGGAGCTGCTGTCTGGGCCTGTGTGACGCATCTCCAGGTTTGCAGAGCAATATGGTGTGTCTCGTGGTTATGTGAAGAAAGGTTGGCCACTGCTCCTCCAGCTGTTCATGAAGTGCTACGTGTCAGTGGCAACCCTGTGTGTAATGTCAGAAACAGCAGCTACAGATGGAAAATCACCCAAGTGCAAGTCGTACTGACATGCTCAATGCCTGACATCAGATGCCTCGGAAAAGATCCCTAGGAATCTGGGAACCATGGCACATGATGGATTATTTCTGGTTTGGCCTGTCTCCTCCATGTAGCTTATTTCTGCTTCTCTTGACAGCTGGAGGGCTGTGGAAATGCTGCTCATCTCTCGTTGCCTTTACTATTTCTGTTCTGCTAAAAGGTTGGCGTAAGTCTGAGTGTGACACATGTGAATGTTGATCATATGTCCTAAGGTGACAAAGTGCTGGAGTACAGTCTGCTCTGTTCTTTCCAGCAAGGGTGCAAAAAATAATCACACATGTTTGCTGGAAGAGAAAGGCATGCTAAACTTCCAGCCACTATGTTCCTTAGGAGTTTGTAAGCAATTATGCACCAAGAAAAACAGCTTTCCATGGCTTATAGAGAAGAGGCAGACTTAAATCTTATTGCTGTCTTCCGATCCCTGGCAATATAACACGCAAAAGCTGCTTCCAGCTGCTAGCTCACCCAGGGGCATATTCTGAGTTCTTCCACCACAGTTTTTCCACTGACTCTGCTGTTGCAAAATCAGATGCTAACAGTCTGCCCAGGAAGTGTTGGGCAGCACTTGTAACTGGTGGAGCACAGTGTGCCCTGAATGCCAAGCCCTCTGCAAGGCTTTCAGCGCCATGCGAGTGTGGAGTGAGGCCCAGGGAGAGATGTTGCTCTGCATAATCACGAGTTTAGGGCCCAGCTTGTCATATGCTAAATGTTTCTGGCTCCTCTGTGCTGCCAGTGGGATTCAAGATATGCAGTACCTGGTGCACAGAGTGGCTTGCTCGGATCTGACGAGAAGTTTTTCACTCCAGCTTGAATGATTCTACTTCAGTGTGAGAGGGATGGCTTAAGCAGCCTTTTATTCTTTCAGTTTGTTTCCAAAAGTTCAAGGAACAACTCTGTGAAGTTCTTGATATTTCAGCTTTCTCACTTCCATGTCTAAGAGTGGGAAATAGGCTGTCCAAACTCCAACCTGAAGCACAAATTGGGGGACTCACACAGGCTGTGCAGCAGTATGTTCCTGAGTAGCTATTTTGTGTAGTTAATGCTGGTGTCAGCATTAACTGGTCAGTCCTCTTAATAACATTAGACTCTCGATTTACTTAATGCTATAAAATATTATTATAAATATGATATAAATAACATTAAACCCTCGTTTTACTTAATGTTATAAAATACTTAGTATTCTGTATCAGAATCTAGGGCTCAGTGAAGAAGTCAACCCATCTTTGGGCTCATTCTTGTACAGGATGGTGCTCTTCTAGTAGAGATCTCAGGGAAATAATGGCTCTTGTGGGAAGGAAGATTTCATTCTCAGGATTGTTTGAATCACATTTACTCAGGTAAAAGGAGCAGAGAAAAAGCTTCAGTGCCTCACTGCCTTGGAATAGGAGCGGTGCTCACTGCGGCGACTGCTATTTTATGGGCAGCAGAGCCAAATCTGCTTTGTTAGGGAATCTGCTCTCAAAACACGTGAGACCTCCTAGCCAGGCAAAGGGGGCAAGCTGAGCCCAATAGCTCCCACAGCAGTTCCAAAAGGAGAGCGAAAGCCCCGTGCTGCTTGTTCACGGCCTCACTGGTGTTTGCAGAGGAAGTCTAATGTCGTTCCCCTGCCATATTGTTTCCCATGAGAATCTGCCAAAGAATGCCTGGTGCAAAAAATAAACTGTGGCAAATGCTGCCTGTTTCCATTACTGTATGGGGACTGACAGGCTTATGTAATGCACAGTGTGAAACCGCTGCAGAGATCAAAAATAAATATTGCTCTGTTGCAGAATGTGCTGGGAGCATAGTTGACATTTTTGTGGCTGATGAAAAAAAATCAAAGCTCGTTATCACTCCTGAGGTTTGCCCTCTCCGTGCGTGTTTGTGTCTGTCTATTTCTGTATATTAAAGGCTCTGGGTTAACTCCCGATACTCGGCATCTATTTTTACTTGGTCGCTGCTCAGGCAAAACTTTTCATTGACACTAATTGGAGAGCTGCCTAAGTAAAGGGCGCTGAGGGAATTGAGAAGCTGGCTGCAACTCAGTTTGATTTTTATTTCTGAAATTCCCTTCCTGAGTTTTTCCTTTATGTTATGCATACTTGCTAAAGCAAGCTGAAAGCCAGTGCAGCTTTACATGGCACTGCTGCAGCCGGGCGTTGATTTAGTGTGGCTGGGATCTTTTCTGCTCTGCATTTGGGATAGGTGTCCTGTGTGTCTCTACTTTATATGACTTTCCTCATGGAAGCTGCTGGGGGTCTGTGGGTGAAGCCAGCCAGATGGCAGCAGAGCTGTGCTGACTTGCACTGGCTGTAGAACTGGCATGCAGAATATTTTCCTTTTTCCCAGCCCCCACCCCTATCACTGGAAGCATTTGGAATTTGATGGCAGGGATTCAATCCCCTCCAATGCTGACATTCTCTCTGTGTTCTCCCTTCTAACCTGCTGCTTCCAACCTTGTTCTCTCTGAACCATTGCCACTGTCTCGCACAAAGGCAGCAGGTTGTCATTTGGCGTGGAAGGCCTCACGTGAAAGACACCTGGAGAATAACCGGCTTGTGGAGTGAAACAGATATCCAGATGATTAAACAATCCCCTGGCAGTGAATTGCGAATGTCTGCCAGGTGGGAACTCTGAACTGGGAGCAGTCAGATATATTTCCTTTTATCATGAGCTGGGTTTTTTTATTTTAGACTTCCTAAAATTGTGCACTTGAGAATTTGGTTTGAGGAAAAGCAGGTAAGTCCATCCTGGACAGGCAGCAGTGCAAAAAGAATGGCAGAGCCATGTTCTGAATGGAAATGGAGAAGTGAATGTGAAACAAGGATGGAGTGAAGTGAGTGTATCATAGAAGCTCAAGAAAGTCTGAGAGGAATGATGTAAACCAGCTCCAAAAGTGAGTAGGGGAACTTGTGATACGTGAAAATCATGTCAAGAAGAAACTTATGAGTGTGCAGGGACCTTCTGCTCCCTTCAGTGGCACTAATCAGAGTTGTCAAATTTCAGCTACTTACTGTACACACTCAAAGGTTTTGTTCTAGTCTTTCTTTCTACATCCTGAGCTCCATTTTCCTGGTGCTACCACTCACGCAACTTTGGAGTATGGCAACTTGGGAACAACCCACTGAATTCCATTGTTACCACCCTATGATGCAGCTTGTGTTTTAACTAACAGGGCAATTTTCTAGCTGTTCCTGGACAGTGTGGGTAAGGCCATGCCTTGGGCCACAATTTTCTGGTCATGGGAAAAAGCTATCTTCTTATTAGTGCTATGTTTTGCTACTAGAAAAGCAGTGGTGGGAGAGTTGCCAAGATTTTATTGCTATCTCTGCAGAGAATAGACTGCCAAATGACACTGTGGCACTCAGTGGACCCTACAGTCCTATTTGCTGGTGTTAGGCCTCTGAATCTCTCCAGAAAGGGTATACATACAGGGATTATGCTCCCACAGACATTAACCATGACTATAGAGAGATGACATCCTGCACAACCTTTGAGAATGTGGTTAGGTTAGGTTAGGAACAGGTTAGGAATAGACAGGTGGATCGTTCTCAGTGGTATATGAAGCTCTCTCAGGATAGCAGAAGGAGGAATGTTACACTGAGAGATGCTCCTGATGAGTATTAATCAGCACTAACTTCATGTTCTGCAAACTTGATACACTTTAAGTGAGTTGTGTGTGGTGCTTATTATCTGGCCAAGCAGTATACCAAACACATTTGGTTGATTGTTGTTCATTTCAGTGTTAATCAAGTTTAATACAAGCTTAAAATGCATACCCTGTGTAAACCTCAGCTTACACTGATAATGGCAGTAGTCATTTCCTTTTTGTTAGTCAGATTTAAGATCAGACTTCAGTTCTCTTACCTTCTAATATGGTAGGTTATTCCAACTATTGGCCCAAACAGCTGATTCAGTGGCAAAAAAAAAAAATAAAATTCTTCAAATACACTCCTGAGCTTCTGGGGAAAGCATCCTGCCTTTGTTGGGATACCTGTAGAAGCAGTAAAATGCAGAAAGTCCTTCTATTATAAGCCTTTTTCGTGAGGTTGCTGACTGAATCTTTAGAAAGCCAAAAGGACTGAGTAATTTGGATAATCTTGCACAAGAAGCCGCTCATATTTCTCAACTTTGTTCATTGCCATACTTAATATGTAATTATAGTTAGGTGAAATAACATTGACCATTAATTCCCTGTTGCTGATGAAGGTAGAATTGAGTTACCACTTGTGAGTGTCTTGTTTCACGCTTCCTAGTGCCTGAGCGCATCTGTGAAATGCCTCTCTAGAGCAGGCAGCTGTGATGCAAACTGAACAATCACTGTTTAGGATTTTTGTTCCATTTCTCCTGCTTTGAGACATCCGAAAATGTTCAGCAACCTCCAGCAGGCTCCTAGGATTTAATGAACTCCCCAACCTTGTCATTTTCCTGGTGCGGGGATGCTCAGTATGACTATATATATACAACTGAAAAGCTCTAAGAGCTTTCACTGGTATGTGTTTCTGCTCCCCAGCTCAGGGAGGGAAAGATGGGCACTCCATGCAGCAGCAGAGAGCTAAAATAGTTCATATGAGGTGATGTGCACATCACACTCTGTTGTTGTTGTAATGCTTCTCCCCCTCCCTTACCTCTGTAGGTTATATCTGTGCAGATATGAACAAGCAGAGCTAAGCTTTGCTTCATGATCTCCAAGCTGACCACACACAAACTGATCCTAGTCCAGGTGCTACAGGTGTACTAGCAGAGTGCGGGGCCAGAACTAATACCCCCTACCCTGTGGCACAAGGATGGGCAAAGAGACAGTGAGCTTTGTCCATAGATACTGGCACACCTAACTCCTTTGCAAAGCACAGAATCACTAGAGGACAAGTGATGTCCAGAAGCATGGGAAGTCCAGGAACATGCCCAGATTTACCTCTGCTTTGCGTTTTTTATTGTAGGGTCCTGAATGGTGTATGAAAGCATCCAAAGTTTCTTTGCTTCCCTTTAAGTTCTGTGTCATTACCTTACAGCAGCATTGTGTAGCTTCATTTCTTAATATTCACTGGTTGGGACAAGATCCCAAAGGGAAGGCATTAGACAGAAACACCTGTGTGTGGCTCCAGCTTCGAATTCAGACTTTTGTGTCCCTAAGGAATCTTAAAGGAAGATGTGCTTTGCATTGCAGGGAAATGACTGGATTAATGATCCCCAAGGAATGAATTTGCCATCTTACATTAACCCTGTTGAATAAGGGTAGATAGATAGAATGCCAGGGAGAAAATGACTGCTGCTAGAGACTCAGTGCATATGCTAATATGATATACTTTAGACATTCAGGTGTAGGGAGACCCATAGGGCTTCAATACCCAGCCAGATGGAGTGCACAGGAGCTCTTGTTTGTTGTGATTTGTCAATGGAACTCATGACTATGTCCACAGAGTTCATTATGATGTATCTGGCATGCCACCATGCTGCAGATCTCAGTGTATAATGCAGGCTTCCTACATGGCCATCATTTAGACAAACCAACCCAATGTCACTTGCAAGCTCACAGCAATTCAGGAAGCTACTTTAACTACAAACTGACACTTGAGACCAATGCATTTGCTTCATCCAGTACTGGGGGGGGGAAAAAAAAATAAAAAAATCACCAGTTGTCTTCCAGTAATAGGCTTGTGACTGACTCTCCGCTATTTCATGGTCTTCTTGCCTTAATTTTCTGTTCCTTCCACTCTGCAGGAGAACATGGGCCCCTTGCTTCATTTTGAAAAGAGCTGGTGACATAGTGGAGACCAGATCACAGGACTAAATTAAATGATTCATAGATTATTAAAGGCCAGAAGGGACCATTATGACCAAATTCTCTGATCTACATAACATGGGCCAGAGAAACACATTCAGAAATTTCTGGAGCAAGTCCTCAAATTGTATGGAATCTATGAGGATGTGTTTTAGAAGAAGGGTAATGATTTAAATTACCACGAGTGATGGGAAGTCTCTCAGATTATAGTGAAGCCATGAAATCTCTCTGCCTCCAGCCAAAACACTCAGGGTTCAAGCACAGTGTGATCATTTTATGCTACACACTCTTTCAGGACATGTTCAAAACAGAAAATAACAGTAAGGTTTCAGAGAGGAGATGGCTATGAAATCAATGCGAACTGTCCACTGAAGGGAAGGAGACTGAATTAAACAGGGTTTTACTGAGATTCAGGAGACTACTTCAAGTCAACTAAACCAAGCAAAAATAGAACATACTTCTTTTGTCTTGAGATACAGACAGTGCAAGGGGAACTTTGAGGGTGCATTAAAGAGTAAATGCAAAGCATAGCTCTCTGTATTGAGCAGAAAAAGGCCTGAGGTTGGTTGTTTCTGGAGTGAACTTGGTCCTTTGTCAAAGAGCAAAGGGAAGGCTAGACATCAAAGTCTTCAGAACTTGACCCTGTTAGGAGATTTGTTCCTGCAAAATACTGAATGTCCTTAAGTCACTGATGAGTATGAAAGCAAAAGCTTTCCAGCATATAGCAAGATCAACTGCTTAATAAGAATAGTGTGCGTGTGTGTGTGTGTGTGAGGCAAGCTTCTCCTGCCTGAGCCAAGAGAGACAACAAACATCTTCCCTAGTCATCTCCTACTTTGAGACACTCATTCTATTTCTCAGTTATTTCTCTCACAGGCTGCTAAGAAGCATGGCTTTTCTGATAGCTCATTTACTGGCAGCATGTCTGTCTTTTAAAGGGTTCACCTTCAGTTACCCCTCTGTGCTACTATCAGGTCACCAAGCAAATATCTCAAACAGCCAAGAAGGCTGTTGATGAGGATATTTCCATCTGGATCTCTTAGTAGGAGGGGGGAAAGACATGGGAATTGTCCAGAAAGAAACACACAAAATAAGAAATTATCTCTTTAGAAGTTTCCATTCACACTTTCTCTTCAGCTTGCCTCTAGGTAAGAACAACATCTCTCTTTAAAAAGTGTTTATTGCCATGACTGTTGTGGTTTGGGGAACTAGTAACAACAGAGTCTTCAGGGCAAAAGGAATATAAATATACCTATTAACTCCACTATCTTTTTCTGTCATTGAGCTGGCCACTGACTGAACCCTCCACTCAGATGAAGAGCTTGAATTTTTCTCTTGTCATCATTATTCTGGCTTTTGGTTCCACAGAGAAGCACCAGCACTGAAACTCCACTTTCAGCCACCCCAATCATGGGTGTTCTTTGGAAGCTAATCCAATAAAGGATTCCATGTCTAGCAAATCTTTATTGTGGAATGAATAAAACCCCAGGTGTGACTGTGCTGCAATCAGTGGGAATTTTTCCAGTGGCTAGAAGTGCAGACTTGTGAGGTTCAAGATTATGTTTACAACTTGATCTTACCTTCTTGCTTAAGCTGAGCAGGAGAAAGTGTTCCACAGTGAACAGAAATCTTTAGAAAGTATTTCCTTTTCTAAGGACCTAAGTAGAGGCAGCTAATCAAAAATGTTTTCAGGGTCTTGTTCTCAACAATGGCAAAACCTATGTGGTCTCCTGCCTCATCTTCTACCACTGTGGCATACATATCTCCAGAGGGGGGAGGGAGTCCCTTATTAGGCTGTGTTGCTTCGAGGGTCTCAACTAGAACCAGTCTCTTTTTGCTGTAGTCAGCCTTATCCAGCAGTATTGTCCTGCCTACAGACAAGTCAAGTTTCTCTGTCTGAAGGAGAGTCTTGTATTAAGGTGATGCTTTTCTTCTCCATGTCAAGAAGCTGGAGGTGGGAAAAAAAAATTGCTGCTCCTTACAGTTGTCCCTGTTTCTTTTGCACCTGTACTGTGGCCAAACTGAGTGTGTCTGTCAGCCACATGCACTGCCAAAACACACCCTCCACAGCTGTGTGCTTGAGAATGCAGGGAGCTGAGAGCCAGCCCTCACCAGCTGCAAAGCAGCTGCTGCCCAGAGGCACTTAGTGCGCAAGCTGCTAAGGACCACATCCCATTGCGGTGTGGCGATGCTCGCCGTGACCGCAGCTCTGGGTTCTGACATCCAGTTTGCTCTCTGCAGCACTGAACCACATTAATCTGCTCCTTTCCAACTTTCTACACCATTTGCAGTGGTTTTAACCTCTGACGAATTTTGAGTTTGAGAATTAGTTTCTTCTTGGCATAGGTTAAGGTGAAGTAATACGCTGAAAAATGAGTGTGTTGAGAAAATGTCTACTGCTTCTGAAAAGGATGGGCTGCCAGTAGTTACAGGTAGTCAGAGAACTTTCTCCTGCCTGGGGCAGGGCAGAATGTTGGGCAAGCAAAGCATCTGGGAAAAGGGGAAGACTAAGTGATATTTAACTCTAGCAAGTTCTGCCAAGCCATATGACTATATCTCATTATGTGCTCTATGTTTTTGTTGTTCTAAAAGAGTTTTTTGATTTAGCATTGTGAACAAGGGGAAATGAATGCTTAAGACTCAGATTTGAATGTCTCCTTGCACAGAATCCATTGACATGTGCAATAGACACAGCAAGCTGAAGCACTTAAGTGTGTGAACTTTCAGGATTAAGGTTTTAAAGTGAGCAAATGCTGAGCAGATTTCCCTTAAGCAGCTCTCCCAGTGTTCCTGCGAAACACAAACCTCCCTGCACAGCTGCACTGCTGAGATAAGTAGGTATGGCAAAATAGTTGCACACCAGATGAGAAGAAGCACAACTCTGGGCTGCATCAACAGCACCGTGGGCAGCAGGGCAAGGGAGGGGATTCTCCCTCTTTACTCTGCTCTTGTCAGACTCCACCTGGAGTACTGTGTGCAGTTCTGGAGCCCCCAGCACAGGAA
>VWYK01064781.1:99346-123946 GCA_013399775.1 Semnornis frantzii | reverse complement strand
ACCTGTACTAGTGGGAGGTGTCCCTGCCTATGGCAGGGGGTTGGAACTGGATGAGCTTTGAGGTCCTTCCAACCTAAACCATTCTATGACTCTATGATTCAATTCACAAGCATGAGCTGTGCTGAACCCAGAAGTCAGTTGGCTGCTGTGATCACTGTAGACTGTGGTGAAGCCTTCCTCACATATGAGCAGAAGGATGGGCAGTGATGCTAGGCTTTAGCTAGGGATGACTTTTTTTATGATTCATATTGTCTCCTTACTGCACTTTAAAATTCAGTGTTTAACGTGGAGTCCCTCTGTAGTCATCAGAGAAAGAGAATCACTTTAACTGGGTCCCATCTGAAGCAAAGTGTTCAAGATGGTTTGGGTGAGCTTCCCTCCAACCCTCTTACCTTCCTAATGTGAAATTGATTTGATCCAACCCCGTTTGATTCTGACATATGCGGTCAAAGGCTTAGACATTAGTCAAGTTCCACTGGGCTAACAGTGCTCAGAGCTCACATTTTCCTTTTCAATCTGTGAAAGGCAAAGATTTATGCAGCTCAGCTGACATGCTGTACTTCAGTAAACCAGAGCAACTCAGCCGAGTGTCTGAGAATGAGAAATGCAGTTAACTGCAATTTATAAAATGCTCAAGGATGTAACTCCAGGAGTTGATAGCTTGTTACTTTCAGAAAGTATTTATCATAGCTAGTTAGCAAATTGTGGTGTGGGAGGTGAACTCTGAGAGCCATCTCATCCATCCTTGCCTGTAGCTACCTGTCTGTAGATGTTTATGCCTTTAAAAAGCTCCATTATCAGAGGCGTGCTGCTTAATATTTCATTGTCTCTGCAGTTCAGAAGCACTTCCTAAGCAGTCTAATTTCCCTTGTCTTTCTGGATGCTTGTTAGCATTTCAGCAGATAAGCTACTATCTCAATGAGCAACGAAACAGGCCAAAAATTCCCAAAGGATTTTTTAGCGGGCGAGAGTTGAGAAGGGAAGCTTGCAGTACATTTGCAGACGCAGCCAGATTTTGGCAGTGACAGGACAGTGACTTTCTGAAGTATTAAAGAGTTTGGGGTTGGTTTTTTTTCCTTAGCAGGTGCACTGTTTTGGAAAATAAAGTTGAAGCATTTAACTTTTTTTCTTAAGCTAGTTTGCTTGAAAAACTACAAAAGGGCTTTTGAAGGGCTCTGCTAGCTCAAGTTAATAAAATGCATTTTATTAGATAGTGATTTACAAAGTAAGGAGCATTTCAGCAAAATCTTTATTGCACCTCTACAAGACTCTGGTAGTTTTTATAGCTTAGTGACCTGGTATTTGTTCAGTTATAGTGATAGTCCCCTAGTGTTAGAGATGGGAAGGGAGTTGTTTTAATGCTCATTCACAGCCAGAGGTTTCTGGGAGGGTGCAAATTCTTCAAAAGCTCATTAAATTATTACCTTCATCCTGCACTGCACACTGCAAAAGGTTTACCCTCTGGTCTTCATGTCACTGTCCATTCAGGCTTATTGCCACAGAGCAGATCACAAGAAGTAATGCGCTGCTAACACTGCTGCCCCGGGCTCACAACCGCCTGTCACAAATATGGAAAGCTCAGGGCCCACATACCTATTATGGTTCTCATTACTCTGAACCACTTTGCTGCCAGCTCAGACTTTCCAGGCAGTGCAGGACAGGGTCCACTCACCAGTGTCTCTCTCTTGTGGCACAGGGAAGGATTAAACACACTGTGCTCAGCAGATCACTTCTTGTTAGCAAGAATCTCCAAACACAGAAACTTAGTCATCTGTCATTTCAGGGGCTCTGTTTTTTCTTAGCATGCAGATACATAAATAGATCTTGCCTTAAGATATCAAAGCTGGTTTGGTTCCTATTTGTGGCAGAGGCTGGCTACTAATGGAATAAAAATCCATAAATGCAGTCTCTCTGATGTCTGCAGCTTTTGACCCAAGTGTTTAATAAAGTTTCACCACAGACCATGCCCAGTTGTTAACTGTAATTAACCTGGTAGCATAAATGAGGAGGTTGAGACATAGGACATGAAAATGCTGTTCAGACTCGTAGCACATGTAAATGTAAACTTTGCCTTGCCTCTTCTAAGACTTCTTTTCCAATAGCTGCACCATGCTGCCTCCAAAGTGCACAGCAGTGCCAATATCCTTCAGGGTCATATCAGTAAGCAGTTTAAATATCTATTTATCATATATCATGTGCAATGACTTCTCTTTGTTTCTAAACCAGAAGGGCTTTGAATCTGATATAAACCACTCACTGCTCATAGAGGGAAGCAATGGTCCTGCATATAGCCAGAGAAACAGAGAGGTTTGGATAATGAGGAAACAGATTCCTAAACCACCAAGGCATGTGCTGGCTACTCTCAGCATGTTGGTATGAGACTTAAAGGTAGCACGTGGGCTGAGTACTCGTGGGCAAGATCTTGACCCACACTGGCTAAACCGGCACTTGCACTTGTAGTCAGGAACCAAGTGTTTCCATGAACAAACTGAGTGGGGGCATGCAAGCAAGAACACGCTGTCTTTTCCCCATGTCCGGGCTGCAAATGAGCCCCCGGGATTTCCTAGAATGGTATTTGTCTCTGGTGTTGTAGTGTTACATGTGTATATTCTTGTATGCAGTCAGATTTCTAAGCTATTTTTGATGGAATATCTGAGTTTGCTGCATCAGGATGAGATCTCCTCACATGGTCTCTTACATGAACAATTCGAATTAGAGTCTGAGCCTGGAAAAATTTGTTCCTCATTATCAGGGAGAAGACAATAAGAGATCAAGAAACAATGGGAGGTGATACAATATAGTGGTTACACAGTTCAAACAAGGAAAACGTTTTATCTGCTTGGAGTTGTCCACTGTAGTTTTGAGTAGGTCAGATACAATCCCTTGTGTCTCAGTTTCCTTGAATACACCATGACAGGACTCCAACCCAAGTCATAAAAGGAGATCTGTATATTTTTTTAGCCAACTATCCCCAAAGTCTTTCACAAATAGAAAGGTTCAAAACAAACTCAGCTGGTGCCGGTAGAAAGGAATACACAGAAATAGTGTCCCTTGCTCCTGGAATGTACCCGTGTCTGGGACTGAATGTTACAGCAGTGCTTTTTCACAGCCTGGCAAGTGGTCCACAACAGGGCAGAGAGATCAGGCACTGTATACCTTTGAAGAAGAAATGGAAATGCAAATTTGAGGACTGCAATTTACCCAGACTGAAGCTGGGACATCATCTGCATAACAAGCTTTATTCCTTATACTCCAGTCTGCTCTCATGTTTGGCAGCCATACCCTCACGGTGTCTTGCACTTTTGTGCTATGGTGGCAGAGGACCACCTGCATTGTATTGGCAGGGCAGCTCCAGAAGCAGCTGTGAGCAAAGCCTGCCCCTGCAGCCAGCTGTTGCCTGCACATGGGCATTGCAACTACTGCAGTGCCTGGCCAGATGTATCTCGCAACTTCCCAGCCATGGAAATAACCTTAAAAGTATGCATCCCCCAAAAGATCTGATGCAGTGTTGCTAACCTTGCTGTTTAGATGGAAACATGCTCCTGAATTTGTCCTCAAAAGGTAGAAGTGGTTTTGCTGTAATATTATAGGATTTGGGTTGATGTGGTACCTGTGACTACAGCACACAGCACCAAATTGCATTCAAACACTAACTTTCTTTTTCCAAATTTAAGTGAATTTCAGCAAAACCTTGGAAGTTCCTATCTTTCTTTTTCTAGACTGCACAATTTGAAGTCTGAGTCTTCTAAAAGTCTGGGAATAAATCAGCCCTTCTCTAAACAGCAAATAATTGTGCTATTGGACCCCAGATCTTCTGAGGATTAGACCTAGGAATATGTTAAGTGTAATAGCTTATACTCAGAAAAGAGCCAAACAAGTTCCCAAGCCCAATACTGCCATGATTAATCTGCTAGATGCACTTTCTATTAAATATAGAGCCAGTTTTCCATCTCACAAGCCAGTTATAAATAAATGCTTTTTTTTTTTTTTTTNTTTTTTTTTTTTTTTTGAGAGAGCCTGGCATGGCCCCAAATGAACCTGCTCTGTTGTAAAGCTTAACAGGCAGCTGCAAACCTACTTACCACGTGAAAAGGCTGACAAGCTGCAGCTGAGCTGCAGAACAAGGACATAAGTTTTCCCCTTCTTTCTCTGTTCCTGGGGCTTTGAGTAGGGCAGTAGAGGCTAAGGATGAGCTTGGCCCAGGATTTCAGTGTTTGTCTCCTTTTACTGCCTGTGAAGGAAAAGACTGATAGGGAAAAGAAACTACAGATAATTTGGTACTCTGCTTGGTGTGTGGTAGAAAAGAGAGAACAGTCATGACCGAACTAGAACTCAACATCCTGAAAATGTTATTGCTCTTCATTGAGGAGTTTGTCAGATTTGGACTTGCACAAATAAATGATACTGTGAGCAAGAGTTTGGAGGTGTGCAGATCTAAAGCCAGCTGTATAAGCCAGGGAAGAAGCACATGAGTGTATGGTAATTGATGGGGAGAAAGAAAAACTTGATATTTGCACTCTCCTGTAGTTTGAAGGAGACCGAATCTGGATCCATAATCTGCCTTTTTAGGCCTAATAACAGTAGAATCAGGACATTTATGTAGCATTTATCTTCCTGTCAGAATACTACTTAAGTAATCTGCTTGAGGAAGCCTGTAAATTGCTCAAGGATCCTTGTATAGGAAGCATTACTGAGGGAGAAAGTGTCTCTTTCATAATCATGTTATTAATGTCTTCCCTGCTATACAACTCACAGATTCTGCTCTTAACAGGTGATCCATAACAATTCTGCCTATCTGTTCTGTAACAATGGTAATGTGTTGCTTCCCCAGGAGATCAAGGGTTGGCTGAGAAAAGATCACAGTATTTGAGGACCTTGTCAGAGTTGTACTGACGTGTGCCCCAACCTTGTTCAGACATGGAGAAAGGGATAAGGGTGGAAACTGGACAGTGGCTTGTGTCACCAGTGATATGTGCATAGGCAGATGGCAAAATGCTCCTCGTTGCATTTCCCTTGTGGCAGCATTCTTGAAGTAGCAGGAAGAGCACTCTTCCCAGCACAGGGGTGTGCTGGAGACAAGTGACCCTCACACTAGCCATAGTGGCAGGTCTCTAGTTAGGAAGACTACAGCTATGTTCATCTCCTAGAAGGCTTCTGCCTGATTTTTTTTTTTTCTCTGATTAACTCTGTCTCAGAAGTACAAAACATACTATTAAGTCAATCTCAAAATCCATGGAGTTGTCTTAAGCTTGGTGCATCCCATGTTGTCTAAATGCTGTCTTACAGGAGTTTTGTGTTGGGGGGTTCTGCCTCCCATGCTTTCCAGAAGGTTTAAATGCTGTCTTACAGGAGGTTTGTGTTAGGGTGTTTGGGGACTTTGCCATAATAACTATGTGGACTTTGCATATGCTTTCAGCAAGTCTTGAGACAGGGTACACAAACTACATCTGCTTTGTTACACCTTTCAGTGACTCTGAAAAGATTCACCTGAAAGTCTATGGCTAGAAGTACCCTTTTTGAAAGCCTCTTTTTGGTAACAAATGCATCTGCACTCAGTCTTCATAATCCTTTTTAAGCCCTGTGTTTTCTGCTAAGACCTGTAGCCCATTTCTCATTATGATCTCTGGGACATCTGTCAAGCTGGAGCTGGACTGTGACCAGCAACTCATTCCAAATACCAGCAAGCAATACTCAGCTTTCTTAACTTCTAATGACTTCTAGCTATTACTGCTCTGGGTACAACTATAAGTGTTAACATGGGAGTGAAGCTGCTACTTATTCCCTTGACTAATTTTCTGTGGTATTTAGACCTGCTCAAATTGCTTTGCACACCTTGTTTTGCTAAGCAATATTGCTTGGACTTTCCAGTTCCTTTCTCCAGAAAGATTCAGCTTTTCTGGAAAAAGTTCAGAGAGGAATGTTTGTTACTATTTGCAGCAGTTAGCAGCTAAGACATCAAATGCAAAGATTCCTAACACAGATTGGCAAAAGGCAAGAGTGAAACAGCTGCCTGAGGAGATATCCTAACAAACCTGAAAGAGGTTTACAAATGACCATTTCTGAGTCACTTAATAAAATCACTTCAGCACAGCTGTGCTTGAAGGAATAACTAGACTGAACTCCTCTTAACTGAGGCATTTATTTATGGAGAAAGGATGTTAGAGAGCTTCGTTCCTAGGGATCATTGATATGACTATGAATATACTCAGTGGTGCCTAACATTCTGCAAAGCCACATGGTTTTGAAAGGTCATTTATTTTAACAGTTATAAAACCCAAACAAACACCAAAACCAAATGAAAAA
Organism: Semnornis frantzii; assembly: GCA_013399775.1. Classification (NCBI taxonomy): domain Eukaryota; kingdom Metazoa; phylum Chordata; class Aves; order Piciformes; family Ramphastidae; genus Semnornis; species Semnornis frantzii. Next base: position 117,643 of record VWYK01064781.1, on the reverse strand, counting down.
CATCCAGTAAAAGGATCCTTGCCTCACTTTAAGATACTATTTCCAAGCAGAACTGAATGGCAGCTTTGGAGCTGTTCATCCTAGCAGAAAGATTTTCCTACTGCCACCTTTATACTTAAAGCATCTAAAAAAAAAAAAAACAGAGATGAGCTACCAACCATAAGACTGTGTCCTATATCAAGACACATCAAGTGTGATGCCCTTGAATTGTTCTGAAAGTTACCTTGAAATGATCACTGCAAACTGGGAGCCAGACAAAGAATGAAGCTTTTGGTTCTTGTTCTGATGTGCAGTACAGAGAACTTATTTCAAAACTGAGCAAAACCACAGCTATCATGTTTCTTGGCAAAGGTGCAGTTATGCTAAATTAAGCATGTTGAGAACAATCATTCATTGTGATATCCTATTGAATTTTCAGGGGTCTAGAAGGCAACTCCTTTTTTAATGCTACAAATTACATTACATAAATGGAGCATATCTGGTGTTGCCATTAGTAAACTTAAGAGATGAAGCTAACTAGCTGATTCTTGGCAGTAAGGAAAACCAATCTGTTTTGGTTTCTGTTTTTTTTTCTCTCCCTTATTGCTGTTGTCTTAATTAGTAATGATGGTGAGAAACAGACCCTGTGGGGGCAAAGCTGCTGCAGGATGGCTGGCATTGGAATGGGCTGCCCAGGGAGGTGGTTGAGTCACCACTGCTGGATGTGTTTAAAAGTCATTTGGATGCGGTGCTTGAGGATATCCTCAAGGTTTAGGGTGAACCTTACAGAGTAGGGATATCAGTTGGACTTGGTGATCTGAATGTGGTGCTTGAGGATATGGTTTAGGGTGAACCTTACAGAGTAGGGATATCAGTTGGACTTGGTGATCTGAATGTGGTGCTTGGGGATATGGTTTAGGGTGAACCTTGCAGAGCAGGGATATTGTGCTGGTTTGAGGCTAACTGGAATATTTTAATGAAAATAATTATGTTATAGGCTGTGAAAAGGAAACAATGGTGATGTCTACTTCACTCATAGGCTTGCTGAGATATGTAAGAACAAGAACACAAACATAGACAAGACACAGGCTTGGAGAGTCTTGGTCTCTCTAGCTTTTTCCCTTCTCCTCTCTGCCGAGTAACCTCACTAACCACTCTGCTTCTAACCCCCCTTGCCAATTCTCCAAATTCACGTTGCGCATAAGGCAAACCCTGGGGTAAGGTAGAGGGGTGGAAAGAAGGTGGAAGGGTGGATGGGAGCCCCTCCTGGGGACTCTGATTTCTGGAAGGGGAATTGTATTTCTGTATTACCTTTAACTTGTATATTTCTGTAAACATTCGTGTCTACCGTGTATATCTCTGCTTGTATATTGTGCTAAGCTGTAAATAGAGCTTCAGTCCTTAACTTCCAGTCGTCTGAGTCCAGTCTGGGTGATTTTACAAAGTGGGGGGGTGGGGGGGTGGGTAACTCCCAAACCATCACAGATATCAGTCAGACTTGGTGATCCTGAGGGACTTTTCCATCCAGAATGTTTCTGTGATTCTGTGACAAAAAGGCTGTGCTGTGTCTCACCATTTAAGAGAGCTAATAAAGTGGTGCTAGTCAAAATAACAGGGGACCTTAAAGGCAAATCTTGAATGAAAATAACTGCTTAATGAGTAGCAGTGAACATTTATTGAAGAGAAACAAATCCCTTTAAAGCAACACAGTATCCAGTCGGGTTGACAGCTTACAGGCAGTAATCGATTGACTGGTAGTGACACTGTAATACATTGATAGTCTTCTGTTGCACATGTCCCAGCAATTTAGTTATGAAAGCCCAAGCACCAATGTGCCTGTCTTTAGAGGTCTGGAAGGGCTAAAATGGTCACTGCATTGCAGAAAAACTCTTCTGCTGGTGTAGATAGGTTCAATTCTCCCTGGATTCAGCGCTACCACCTAATGTTGGGCTCTGTTTGGTAGAATGCTCTTTGGACAGACATTAGTTAATTGGGCAAGTTTGAGGGGCACTGCATGACTGAATGGAAGCTGAGCTGCTTGCCTAAATGTGAAAGACTCAAGGAGAACTGCAAGAGCAGAAAGGGCATTTTGGAAACAAGCTTATGCAGTTGTAAATATACACGGAGGCTGGAAGCTGAAACTAGTAAAATTCAGTCTTGTGGAGAAGTGCACACTGGATGTGTTCTTAACTCTTGTGTCTGATTCTCTTCCATCACTGGCTCTTTTCTGGTAGGTTGGGTACTTTACTAATAGAAATGCTGCATTTCCACCAGGAGGTAATCTACTGTGTCCTTTGAGTCACATGAGATCATGGTCCTTTCCGGCTTTGCAAAGTGTAAAACCGAAGATGGACTGAAACTACAAGGTTCCAGTCTGAGATCTGAGTTTTTTGCTCTGCTGGTGAAGGTTTAGGGTTTGGGTTAAACAGACTGCAAAATGAATGCGTTATAATGCGTGTTCCTCTCATTTTGCCTGGGGACACTAACTGTGAGAAAACCATAAAGTGCTCAGCTTCCTCATGGGCTCAGGCAGTTGCCTATGCCTCAGAGATGAGATAGCATGCATAACATTTCCTGTTTTGAAGCATTCCCCGTTGGATTACCAGATGCATCTTTCCTGTGGTGTCATACAAAGCTGTATCACTAATTCAGTGCAGTCAAGCAGCATGGGGCTTAGTGGGGATGAACAGAATCCTTAATGCAGCTCTGTGTTTCCCTTACTGTATTGCTCAGGTATCAACCTGAGGAAGCGCAGCGATGTAACATGCCCAGAGGTGGAACACATGTCTTTGGTCTCATTTGTCATGCTGCTCTGTGAACTGTTCTGTGCAACCAGTTTCCACTGGAAGGGGGCTTTTGGTGAGAATAACAATCCCATATGCAGAGTGCCTGGGTCCTTGGGATGAGGCAGCTGGATTCCGTCTCTGGCTCACACTGGCATTTTCTGTTGTGTGAAAGCATTGGCACCATGAAGTGTCAGGTCTCAAAATGGAAATAGCCTAGCATTGTTTAACAGCGATTCCAGGAAATGCCTCTTGGATAGAAGCACTCTCTCTTGCTGCCCCTTCTCCCTGACCTCGTGAGGAGAAGTATCTAAAATAGGTCATTGTTATGCACGAAGAGAACCCTGTTCCCTAAGCTCCCTTGGTTTCCAAGTAAACGAGCTTTGGAGGTAAGTTAGGAAAAGAGGCTGATTCATTAGCAACAAGGGAAATCTGTGTGTTGGAGGAGTGCCCAGCTGCCCAAAGGGATTTACGTAGTGACATGCTCCTCAAATCTTAACAGAACAAGCTGAGCGGTACACACACAGGCTTGAACTGTATCACAATCACATGCTTTCTAGGCCCATCTCTTATCTTTGGAGTCTCTCTGGAGGGTATCAGTTGCTCCAGTCCCTCATAGGGTTTTAAATTTTAAGGAAAGGAGTTACAGTGAGGTATCTTCTACTGTGAGAAAATTCTGTGACCGTTTCCTCTTCCAAATTAGGTCACCTCATAAGGCAGTTCTGGATGGAGTTTGTCCCTGCAGTTACAGAGGCTGTAAATAATAGAGGTGTTCCAACATGTTTGACAGGATTTCATTGCGCCATCAATAGTCTATCCCAATATCCTATCCCAAATTAATAACAAATTAATTTTATCTGCTGAAAGACCCAAACTGTCACCCTCCTGTCCGGAATGAGATCATTTGGGGCAGTTATTCACTCACGGGTGGAACAGCGCCAACACATTCTTCTGGCTTCATTACTGAGAGCAGGCTTGTGCAAAGAGATGAGTGCTCCCCTTTGTCAAATCATCTGGAGTGCAGGGAAGAGAATTCAGTCTCTTTGGAGCATCTTCCGCCCCTTTGTTGGTGTGTCAAATGGGAGTGCCAATTAGTGCCAGTGATGAGATGGGCACTTGTCCACAAGATCAGAAATGGAAACCCACAAACTGCTCTTGCACAGGCTGCTGAGCAGCTGCTGGATTATAAAGATCACTGCCCCCTCCTGACCTGGGCCAGATTTGAACCATTGACCTAAAAGTGAAAAACTTGAAAGCCCTGCACAAGCCACGGGATAAGTAGGACACGCAGAGCTGTGTGCCCTCGTTCTGCATTCAGTTGCTGCCATCTAATGGCAGCTGGAGAGTGAAAAGGCCCCCATCCGTCTGAGCATCTTGTCCCTGAGACTACAGAACTTGGGAGAACCTGTGAAAAACCTCAGTGCTAGAGAAGCATGGTGATTTAGGATGGCTTTATTCCTTTATAGCATAGTTTGACAAAGGCCTGTTGTGCTGCAAGTCAAATAAGAGATGTCCTCCCTACTACAAAATCATAGAATGGTAAGGTTGGAAGGGACCTCAAAGATCATCCAGTTCCAATCCCCTGCCATAGGCAGGAACACCTCCCACTAGTACAGGTCACTCATGGCCTCGTCCAGCCTGGCCTTGAACACCTCCAGGGAGGGAGCAGACACAACCTCCCTGGGCAACCTGTGCCAGTGTCTCACCACCACAGAAGCTGTAAAGAGCTTCTTCCTAACATCCAGTTTCAATCTCCCCTCTGACAGTTTAAACCCATTGCCCCTTGTCCTGTCATTGCAAGACCTCGTCAATAGTCCCTCCCCAGCCTTCCTGTAGCCCCCTTCAGATACTAGAAGGCTACTCTAAGGTCTCCTGGAAGCCTTCTCTTCTCCAGGCTGCAGAGCCCCAACTCTCTCAGCCTGTCCTTAAATCAGAGATCTTCATCCTGCTTCTACTCTTCTGTGCTGGTCTTTTTCCGTGCCTGAAACCTGACTGAATGTATGGAAAAATGACTGAAACCTGACTCTGATTGCAACCTGTCTTAACTGTCCCAGTAGCAATGGTAACTGAGTCGTGGATGCCTTTGGCAAGGGGAAGTGATGAGTGAAAGGAGGTAGGAGATGGCACTTTCAATTTCTGTGAGCAACGCTGGTGCACACAAAATACCTGAACTTCTAAGAACTTTATTACAGAAAGAGATGAAAGCAGAGACTAGAACAAAAGTAACTCCACTATCTGGAAATTACTTGGTCCAAAGGCTAACAGACAATAAAACTCACTTTTCTTCAAATAACATAAAAAGAAAAAAAGCAAAAGTGAAGGTGAGAGGTCTCCTCTCCCTTGCCCAACTCCGGGAAGTTCCTGCTGTGTTTTATCTCTAGACCCCAGGTTTATAAAGCAGTGAGTATTCATTACATATGTATCAGATTTGCACTCTCTATTTGTGTCTGCACACAGATCTGCAAATGATTCTTTCAAGCCACTCTAGCTAACTATATCTCACAGAGTAGAAAGCTTAGAGACTGCATATTCCTCCTGCAGCTGTGGGGTGTCTAGAGATATGTCCTGTGATGTAACTGCACCCTGAAGAGCAATGGAACAGTCACCAGCAGCCTCGATATAACCCCAGAGGTAGCTTGCATGGCCTAGCAGTCAAACTAAGTCTGTTACCAAGTTTTATATTTGAGAGATGTCTCTAGTAGTCACTAGTTACTAAAGAAATATCATTTCATAACAGGAAACTGAGAAGGAAAAAACTCTGTAAATTTCCTCTCAGCTTGGCTGAAGGAATAGTTGTTGGAAAGCAAGCCATGGAGTGAAGCAACATAGAGGAAAGGAAGAGAATATCAAACTTATTTTCCTACTGAAGGAAACAGTCTTTTAAAAGGACTATGGAGGCAAAAAGAAATTAATGCTATGAGTCCTCAAATGGGCTTGTAATTGTTGGTGCCACCTGCACATCTATGAGAGAGCAGAGAAAAGCAGCAGACATGAATCCTCCTTCACAGATTTCAGCACAAACATGCTCAGCTTCATGCCAGCCAGCACTTGCTAGACTGCAGTGAGCAGCTGAGCTAGCCTATCTACAGAGTCACAGGAGCCTTGTTTGCAATCAAGGTCCAACCACTGCTGCCTTACGTCAGAGCCAGGATGTATCTAAACACTTCTCAGAAAGTGCAGCTTTGTACTGCTGCTGAAAGGCAGCCTTCTCAAACACATACCCACCAGTGATGCACCAGGGCTTTCGGGCTGGTACATCAGGCCGTGCTACCTGAGCCAAGCAGTTGTGTTATCTTCTGCAGAGGGGATGTGGCTTTGCAGAGTGTAGGTGCTGGTTAGACCCAGGCGGGAGATCCCTTGCAGAATGGTGACATTCCCGAGCTGGAACCATTACCAAAATGCCCTTGTCAGTCAAATTCCCCAGGAGACTTTCTGCTTGCTCTGTAGATACTTTTCTTCAAAGCTCAGTGGTAAAGTGATATCAGCTCTAAAACTGTCTTGGCAAGGCTGCTATTTTTTTTTTAAACCTGTGTCCCTTCTCTGCTTATTTACCACAGGAAAACACCACCTTCTGACCAGCCCGGAGGCGGCATTGGTTGCAAAGTGAAGACATAAAATTACACCAAGTGAGCTGAAATTTAAGCTTTGCTGTTAGAGCAGTGACATTCAACAGTTAACGTGCACCCTCACCACGCAGCAGCTGCAAGATTTCATTACTGTCACTTGCAAAAAAAACTTCACCTCCCTTTGGTGTGCCCTGCTTGGAACCAGAGCTCGCAGGCCTAGAGACACCATTTTATCAATAAGAGCCCTTTAGCATAATGTGGCATCGGGGAGACTTCAGCAGGACATAATATTGCTCTAGTACTGAGGTATGATTTAATATCCACAACTGTTCTGGAAACTTGAGTTGCATGATTCAAGAGCCTTGCATGACCGCAGCAACTGCAGTGCTTCATGAGATTTCTGTGCTTAAACGTGAGGGATTCTGCAACCATGTTTCTAACGAGCCATTCAATACGGGAGGAAGGGGAAATACGGACTAACGAGGAGTTGTACTGTGGTTGGGGTGGAGACAGGCTTTTGCACAAGCTGCTTCCAACAACGGCTCATGCAAGTGCCAAAAATCAAAGAAGAAAATCACCCACGCAGAGGAAGCATCTTTCCCCAGCACCTGCTTGCAGCCTGCTGCCAGCTCTGCCCGAGCTGGGATTCACCCTTTCCGGTGCCACCCGCAGTCGCGGGGCAGGAGGCTCGGCCCTTCCCGACGGGGCGGCAGAAGGCGCTTCCCGGCATCCCGGTACCCGCGCCCTTCCTTCCTGGAGCTGTTTGCCGAACAGCAGCCGTCCTTGATGCGAGTGCTCCAGCCCCGCCGCAAGCCNCCCCTATACTCAACACTGGTTAGGTCACACCTCGAATACTGTGTCCGGTTCTGAACCCCTCAGTTTAAGAAAGATGTTGGGGTGCTTGAACATGTCCAGAGAAGGCCAATGAGACTGATGAGAGGGCTGGAGCACAAGCCTTACAAGAAGAGGCCGAGGGAGCTGGGGTTGTTCAGCCTGCGGAAGAGAGGGCTCCGGGGACACCCGAACACCACCTTCCCGTACCCGAAGGGGGCCTGCAAGAAGGATGAAATGGGACTGTTTTTAGGAAGGCCGGCAGTGGTAGGGCGAAGGGCGATGGTTTTAAATTGGAGAACGGCAGATTTAGGTTGGATGTTAGGAAAAAGTTCTTTGCGATGAGGGTGGTTGAGCGCTGGAACAGGTTGCCCAGGTGAGGCCCCATCCCTAGAGATATTCGAGGTGATGCTCAGTGGGGCTCTGGGCGACCTATTCTAGTTGATGTCCCTGCTCACTCTGGGGGGGTTGTACTAGATGACCTGTGAAGGTCTCTTCCAACCCGGTTGATTCTATGTTTTGTGCATTCCTCCTCCCTCTGCTCCCCAGATATTGGGCAAGAAGAGGATTGAGCCCACTAGGGGTGCTGCAGGAGCTTAGGGCATAAAGGGCCCATCCTGAAAATGAGCATCAGAGAACATCTGCCAGCAGTTAACCTGGGTGAGTGCTGGCAGGAGGTGCTGGGGAAAGATTTGTGTCACTGCGTGGTCTAGCAGTGTGTCAGGCAGGATGAATGACAGCTGTATCAAGAAATGAGATGTGATGGTAAGAAAAGGGCAACTGGCAACAGTTTTCACATTTCTTTTTTCTTATGAGATGCTGTGAGATCGTGGCAGCTTCATATAGTCATATAGTGTATGTTCGTTAACTGAGGTGCAAAAGGAAGGGAAAGTATCCGGATTAGAAAGCTATCAAAGATCTTGTTACTGGTGGTGAACAACTAGCTGTACTATGCTAAGTACTACATGTAGTACTTAACCTGTACTGTGCTAGGTATGCTAGCCCATTGCTGGCCTGCAGGATGCTAGCATGTGAACTGCTCCTATTTCATGGCAAGGGCTCAGACCCTGAAAGGAGTGATATTCTGCTGAGCTTCTCATGACTCCCAGCATCAGAGCTAGTGGGTCCAGAATTTAGGTTGTATGCAGCACCTTCTGCATCCTTCTAGGCATTCTCAGAGTGTGAGCCAGGATGCACAGCAAGCACTGTAGCATGAAAATGGGCCTAGGAAGAGATGCAGTTACAGAAAGGGCAAAGTTGACAATAAACTAAGCACTACCTTTTGGGTTAGCAGAGCATCTAGGGCTTTTGGTGCAGGTGGTAGTTTTCCTTCAGGTTAATGGAGTTGACAAAGGGTTTCCTGTCACTAACTCATCTGACACCTCTGTTATCTTGTTGTTTCTGACCTTGTATTTCAGAAAACCTCTGTGAATCCAGAAAGCTACCATGAAGGTTGAGGAAGTTCGGCAAAGAAGAAAAGAGGGCAGGTCTAGAAATGGAGAACGATCCAGGCACAAAGGAAAGAGCAAGGGTAAACATAGAGAGAGTCGACTTGGCAATCAGGGGACAGAGGATGTCTCTCTGCATGCACAGCAGAAGCTGTTGGCTGAGGAGAAGGTGGCCATGGCAAAGTCAGAGGAAGAATCAGCCATCTCAATTTGCCTGCAAGTGCTCCTGCCATACCTCCTAGCTGGGCTTGGCATGGTCATGGCAGGCATGGTTTTGGATTATGTTCAGGTAAGTGAAAGAAACTGATCTGATGTACCTGGTATAAGATATGTGGGGGACATTCCTTTAGAGGCAGGGAATTTGCTCTTGGGATGGTCAAGTAAAGGAAGTTTTGCAGTTTGTTCATATGCCAACACATCCTTCAAAGCCAACTATTACAGGCTTTTGTGTGGCTCTCAGGAGGCAGCTTATGGTGGTGGCCTTTTTTTCCCTCTGGAGATAAAAGACAATACGGTACTAAAAAGCCTGCAAAAGATCTGAGGAATCTATGTAGGAAGGTGCAGTCCTGTGCAAAAATCTCCCCTTGGTCCTGGGAAGAGGGCGGATGAGCTGCAGCTCTAAGGACTGTGATGGCAATGGCGCTTCCCTGCAGTAGATACAGCTATATCAATTCTGACATAGCTCTAGATGGTCCTGCATCCCTTGCTTCACTACGCAAGAAGCCAGACAGCTCAGCACTGTTAACACTTCATACAACCAACCTAACTCAGCCTGCATGCCACACCATTTTCTAAAGCCTTCTATGAGATGATTCAACTCCTTGAGTCTTCTTGTCCTATTTCTGATTCTGTGACAGTCTGGACCAGACCCTTCCTCCTATAGGGCAGCAATACAGAGCTTTAAGGTAGTGATGACCACCTAATTTTAGGCAGTTTAAAGCTGCACTTAATTTCCAAATTATAAATTGTTATGTCTTTGCACTGTAGGTGATTCTGGCTGCTGTGTGCCTTTTTGTTAACCCTTGTTATTTGACTAGCTAGCTGTTGGTCAGACTGCCCTGACCTGTCTGGTACAGTGACACCCCCACTACTGTGCTTACACTGACAGCTTCCACAAATCTGGAGCTGTGTTGTTTTGCTATTAACCTTGGGCAGATCTCCTTAAGCTGCAAGAACTGTAAAGGCTTAAGAGTGGCTCGATATCCTTAACTGACCTTAGCATACACTCAATACCCAGCAGAATAGCTAGTCATATCAGAAAACACCAAGTCAAATTCAGAACCCAGTGGCAAACTACTTCTTGTCTCCTTAGACATGATCCTGCACATAGAGCAGCCACTTTCATTTTTATTTTATAGACTGGTCATTCCTGTGAATCTCTGACATTAAAAGTATGTTGCTTGTGTGTGCAATAGTTTGCAGATGGATTTATGATGTTGGGGGTGGGTTTTTTTTATCAATATTCTTCCCTTAGCGTTTTTTTTTTTTCTAGGAAGGATTGAGCCACTAATGTAAACAGGACGTGAAACAAACCTCATACTCTTCTGAAACTGCAAAAGTTTAGTTCCTGTGTTATGCAAATAAAGAGCTCACAAAGAGCTTTCATGTTAGTGCTCAGAGCCTGGGAAATTAGTCCATGCAGTATCTCATAGGAAAAGCGATCAGCAGAAGTGACTTTTCTGTGCATGATCATGGGCAACCTGGGCATGTCTCATCGTGGACTTGCTGCTGCTAGGAACTGCCTTTCCTTTCTAAGCTAGTCCTGGCCTCTGTCCTTGATGCTACTGCTGTTTCTGTGGGGCAACAGGAAATGCTGCGAAGTGTTTGGCCCCAGGTGCTCTCCGTCTCTCTTCTCTGCTCTTTCCTAGACAGGGGAAGATAGGAGAAAGGTAAGACACAAAAATACGCTGTCTGATCTGACAGGAGCAATAGTACTCCAGTAACTAGGAAGTAGGATCCCTGAAAAGCATCATCCTCCTCTGAATCTGAAGTGTCAGAATAGCACTGTCTGTTGCTAGCATTGCTGTGTTGTAAGAGCGTTCACTGGTATTCCTTCTTTGCAAGAAGATAGGGTATGTCTGCTCTTTGGCACCTGTCATCTTTCTGGTTTTATTTTTTGTACTGTGGCAGTGGATGGAGGCCTTAGGTCAGAGTCAGGGCTCGGCTAAGCAGCTTTTTCTGGTTTGACTCCTTCAGGAGCTACCTGTTGGCAAGTTTGTAAGCACAGGGATACATTGTATTTCTCTGCAGAGCAGGGCAGCCCTGTAACTCCCGGGATTTTGTCAGAACAAGCACTGCAGCCATGAGGCTGGGGGGATTTTTTTCCCAACTAGTGTTATGTTTTGGTTTTTTTTTTTCCCTGCTGTTCAGCAGCACTCTCTCTCTTCTCAAAACTGATGCATCTCTTTGTGGACAAATATAGTGTGTATCTCTTTACCAGGAAAATATGATGTATCTCTTTGCTGACAAATATGGTGTGGATCTTTATCAGAGGCTCCTCCATACTGAGATCACCCAGTGTACACACAGAGGTCACCTCAACCAGTTACCTTCTCTGCGTAGTGATTCGTTCGCTGAAGGCTTTTTATAGTGCTTGCTTAGAAACAGGGAGAGACGAAGCATGATAAACTCATAAACCCTGCCAGGCTGGCACTTCAGTACAGGATGTGTTGCTGCTGAGTTTTTTAATGACATTTGAGTCATTCAGGCTCATTAATATTTCTTTTACATTAATGTTTCTGCCTGTCAGCAATCCGTTTGCCAGATAGGGTAGCATATAGGACTAGGAATGCACATTATTAAAGCTTTGAAAACCTGTGATAGTTGTCCAGAAATTGTACTGAATTTCTTTGAAACCTCCGTGAGTTTCTAACCAGAGCTAGGCCTTTCTGTGGTCACTTCTCAGTTCCTGGCTGATATAAAGAGGTTAGGTCATGTGTGGTTATTACAGGATTTTTATTAACCTTCCTTTTCCAGCTATTGTGGACTTTTCTTTTTTCCAGTTAGATTAGCTGAAATGTAGTCTCTCGTTAGCTCTCAGCTAACTGGACCATTGTTACATGGAACACGTACACACCAAGCCAACTGGGAGTGAAGAAGACTTCAGGGGCTGTACCAAAATATCAGCCTTGAAAGCAGCGAAGGACAGAGCCTCCCATGAGCTTGTTTTCTACCCTGCCATGCTTTCAGAGAGATGTGCTGTGCCATCTCAGACTACTAGGTTTTGGTTTATGTGAATTCAGACCAAAAGAAACACGCCATCCAAGTGGCTGAGAGCTTCCTCGGTTTTCTATTTATCTGCAAGGCAAACATTTGTCTTGTTCTATCCAACCTGCCACTGCATTTAGCTCCAAACTGAGGACCTGGTCATAAGGACAGTCTACAAGCCATCATTCTTTATGTCTCCCTGCAGAGCATGTCAGGGAAGGAGTTGATTAGTGCAAAAAGGTAAGTAAAAGATGCAATTTCGACATTGAATTCCAACTGGACTGAGGAAACCTGTATCTTTTGCACTAAATACTTGCTTTTGCTAGTTCACCTTCACTGGGGCATGGCTGGATTTGAGTAGTGAAAAAGCTCAGTTGCTCAGCTTGGGACCTTCCACCTGAAATGGAGCTTTTTGGCCCTCTGATCCAATTAGTTTGCCCAAATTAATTATTGTCAAGGAATCCCAACAGAATACTCTGACTCCCTTCCCCACGTGTGTGACTTGGAACAGAATACAAATTCTTTGGCTGTAGGTGGCTGTGATGCAGCTCTGATTCTTGACCTTGCGTCAGCTGTTTGACCATGATGACCAGAGGGTGAGAACCCCCCTTCTCTCAGAGACAATATCTTCTTGGGAGTATGTAGAATCAGTGTTTCACTTCAGGGCAGGAAGGAAGCCCAGCTCGCCGCATGCTGTGGAGAGATCCCTTGTGTGCAGTGCAGTAGCACGGAGCTACCTTAAATAAGCTCTGACTATGACTCTTATCTTGGCCTTTGCAAACTAGCAGAAAGTTGAAGTGATGACAGCAGATAAGGGTGTTAGCCTTTGAAGCTTATTGGCTGGTGCTTTGGTGTTGTTTTTTTTTTTTTTCTTCCCTGAAAGCCAGTCATTCAGTGATATAGCTGGCACAGACCAGTTGTTCTATCCTGCAGAGACCACGGAGGGGATGAGAGGGGCTGGGATCTAGAGGAGCAGATCTTCTCTCACCAGCTGGCTCAGCTGTGTCGCTCACCTGGGGATGAGACCTGCGTAACATTGTCAGCCGTGAGAAATGCGGACTCACGTTTTCCTTGACCTTTCTTCACCTTGAAGGAGAGCAAAATGGATCCTGGTTGTTAACTTCCCACCTCCCCAGCCTTTGCACAGTGAGAAAAGTTCAGCATTGCTTACGGTGAGAGTGAGGGACTGGAGCTGGTTCACGGCAGGCTTACATATTAAACCATCGTATCAAAGGCGAGCCGCAGTCTGAGCAGAAGTGTAACCTGAGGAGAAAGGACACTAGTACACTGGAGCAGGCTGAGGGATTCTTGCACGACCTGTCACTCTTCCACTGCTGTAACCTCAGCAGGTCTTACTGGTTTTTACGGAGGTGGTGGGAGCTGAATGGGGTGTGGGCTCACTTCTGTTTGTCCGCAGACATCTCCACAATCTTCTTTTCTCTTTTTTAATTTCCCCCTGGATATAAATCGGAGAAACAGTATTTGTCAAGTTTGCTGCCACCTGGGCTCAACCCAGCTGAAGTAGTTTCAGAGGATATCCTTGCTGCAAGCATCTGGACGTGCTCTTGGGAGAAGAAACTAAAAAAGATTTGTCGTCATTGCTGTAGTCTGAGGGAAAATATCTCTTTTGACTTTGAAGAGAGCTACCAGGAGGATCTGTGTGATGTCCTGATCTCCTATTTGCCCTACTGAGCATGGGGTAACAGTGTTTGACCATGGTGGTCACCCAGTTACAACTGGAACTGTGTTTCCATGGCAGGAAGCTGAGAGGTTTCACCTGCAAGTTGACCAGGTCAGCCAGTGGATTTCTCCCTGAGACTTCACTCTCCATTGCCTCCCAGATTTTCGTGCCATTCCTTCTGGCTGGCTTGGGCATGGTAGCTGCTGGCCTCTTAATGGATGTTGTTCAAGTAGGTACCTGTGGTTAGGAAACTGTGCTGAGAGGGTGGGCTGATTCACTGACCTTGAGTATCTGTGTGGGTTTGTTTGTAATGTGGTCCTAGCTGCCAGTCAGCAGGATGGCTGTAGGCTTTCCCTCTGCTAGAGTGACGCTATCCATCTTCTTTAGATCAGCACATGGGCTGTTTGTGGGGTATTGGCTTTCAGACAGGCTGCCTGACGCTGCCCTCTGTGCGCTGGGTGCACTGGATTGGGCACTCCCTTTGCTGTATTGAACTAAACACTTGGGTGATGCCTGCTGTGAAGCCATGGTGGTCAGACTGTGGCATATTCCCCTAATGCATGATAATATTTCTCTTTTTCAAAAACTGGTGGTAAGGAGATCTAGGTCAGGGTTGTTACTAACTACTCGTCTCACTTAGAGGCGAGTTTGTGCTTTCAGTTCTTTGCAAACAACCTAATGTAATCTCTGCTCTAGAAGGCATTTAGATACTGTGATGAGAGGCATGCTGGCACAGAAAGATTAGCATTGCCGATGACCAGAGTGCTTCTTGGCCAGATTGAGGTGGGTGTAAATTTGGAGTGACTTCCATAGACTTCCAAGTAGTGCTGCCGGATTTACACCGTTGTGCCCCCCATGGGAATCTATCCCATCTGTCTTTCCTTTGTACCAGTGGCACAAATAGAAATGCTAAATTCGATTTAATTTGGGCATCTATTGCCAGTGGATTTACAAATCAAAGGGCTGGCAAAGTTTCCTGAGGATACGTCCCTCACTCTGAGCTCACTGGAGTACGTTGGATTCGCTGGCATTAGTACCACGGCAGGAGCTAAATATGGGTACTGGAGTGTTTGGAAAGACAATACCTTGCTGTTTTTTTCTTGCTTTGGAAGGAACAAGGAAGGCAGAGAAGCTGAATTAAAGGGAATATGAGGAATATCAAGGAAGGGTTAACCAGAGTGGCACATGATGTTGCTATGCTGTGTTTGTCGTCTCCACCTTGTGCTGTGCTTAGGCACAGACCTGTCTTGCAGCATTACAGACATTCTCCACAAGACGTTAGGTTAATCGTTAGCATTTATCTCAGAGAAGGATAAAGACTTGTTGCATACCCACTTCATACCCACGGCAGGTGAATAGGTCTTTGTCTAAAAGAAATGGAATACTCTTGCTAAGAATTGGGCTCTGTTCAAAAATGTAACAGTATCCAAAGTGTTGGAAAACAGAAACCAGGTATGCCTGTGTTGCATCTCTCCTTTAAATACCAGAGTGTAATATTTTCCTTGTGTGTTTTTTCCCTAGACTGTTAGAACCAGGGTCATGCATGAAGCACGATGATAGGAAGTGTAGTTTTTGGTGAAAGTGTTTCCAACTATGTCAAAATAGGAGCCGCCAGTTCAGCTCCCAGAGGAGGGAGCTAGTGCACTGGGAGTCATGGCTGGCATGGGGGAGATGTTAGTGAGGTAAGCTGACATGGTATCGACACCCCCATAGTTAAAACCAAACCCAGCAGCTGGGAAAATCCAGAGATCCAACTCTGGAGTATTTGCCAGTGCTTTTTCACCTTTGACCTGCTTATATTCAGCTTTTGGGCCTGCTAGAGCTAGAAACTCACTGTCTGTTCAGCTAAAACCTGAGAGCATGCTTCTTTGCTTGAGGTAAGGTACCACAAGACTTATATTGATAATCATGGGGCCCATTGCTACTGGAACCACAGGTTTTCCTAGTCCAGGAGCCTGTGATATGCCCATTTTTCAGGGGATGGACTGGCTGAGGAATGCTTTGCCTTGTTTGCAGTCACTGCAAAACATCCTTAGGAAGCTTTAGTATCTGCCTTCAACAGGGGAATATATGGGCAAGCTCAAGGGTGGCATCTAGAGCACACATGTGAGTTCATGGTGCTTCCCTTGTTTCTTTACCTACAGAATACCTTGAAATAATGTGGTTCTGTGCCGAGAGTCCAACTGGCTCTCTTGTTTGCAGAGATATTGTAAAGACAAGAACAAAGTGGAAGTTGGTTGGTTGTGTCTTATCAGTTTTGAGGATTTCAGCAGTTTGTGATCTGTTCTGGGGTGAAAAAAAGAACTGCTCACACTACTGTTAAGAAAAAACAAACCCAAAAACAGCAAGAGAAATTTGTCTAGCACAGCTGACTCTAAGGCTCAAACCTGGGTCTCACATACTGTAACAAAAGGATGCCCAAAGGAACAACCACTTGCCATTTCTTCTTCTCAGTTGTCTCTGTGTAGGTCTTTTCTTGCTGGACATTTCCATCTCTGCTCCAGTGATCCTAGGCCAGCTGGTTAATCTGGATTCCAGGCTGGCAGGCATTACTGGAGACCTTACAAGGCCCTGGACAGTGTTTGGCCCACTATTCTCCAGTAAAATGAATTGGATTGAAACTGGACAGTCAGATTTCAAAACAGACAACTCAGGAGAAAAGCTTCTCTTTCACACCACTGCAGTAGGACATAATCCAAATAAAAGTCACAGATAGAAGATATCCCTGTCCTTTGTTGGTGCTAATCATGAGATGATTAACATTGAAAAGGTTTTTCAGCTGCCTTGCTTTTTATAGCTCAGGATCTTTTGATCTTTCTGCTAACTTGTTCAGGGCAATGGAAACCTTTGAGGTTTCTTAGCTGCTGCCATGAATGGATGCCCTGGAGAGAGGTGAAAGGACATGGTTGTGACATTGAGGACAGTGTAAGGAGGGACGGCAGGGCCAGACTGCAGCTGGGGAGACAGTGCATCATAACCTCAGCTCCAGCTGGCATGGGGTCCAGCTGCACTGGGTCATGGGGTAACCAAGTTTCTTCAGAGCTGAGCTTCAGGGCTGTAACTCCATTATGGGAACAAGAAGTGGGAAGGAGACTCTGGCTCACTGTCTCTGTGTGAGTTTGCAGTGCTGCAAGGAATGTTTCTATTCCTTCTGGTCCAGTTTTCCTCTTGGAGGACAGAGACACTTCCTATACTTAATCCAGCTGTCTTCATTCAGGCAGCTCCATGCCTGCACAGTTCTGACCTGCCACGTTCACTGTCTCATCCAGCTGACAGTCCTGCACAAGGCAGTGGCATGGGGATCATCTGTTCATTCTGTATTTCTGCAGTCTCTAACACAATGGAGTCCTGGCCACTGTGGTATAAATCATTGTGGATGTGTCCTTAGGCTCTTGGTGAGTCACTAATGAGACTCAAATGAAGGCAATTAAGTCAACTTTTTTTATTAGTACACTTGTATGACTCTGTATTAATTGTTCAAAGCCTCTCAGTGTAATTATGTGCAAGGCAGAGTTTCCAAAAAAAACATACCTCATATGCTGAAACTTAGGTTATGGTGTCTTGAGACCCGTAAACTTCACCAGGAACAGGAGAATTGCAATAGCAAAGTCACATTTCCCAAAGGTGACATGCACAGGAAGTGCAGTTGAGTATTTCTGTTGCTTTTTTATTTTATTTGCAAAGTATTCAAGCTCTTAAATATGAACATCTGCACACCTGTGCACATTAAATTATTTGAGGTTTTTACACTGTGATTGTGAAGTTTGATTTTTTTTCCTCTTTCTTTTGAAGATGTCAAAGATGTCTCAGATATTTAAATTCCATTTAACAAATTCAGAGGATTGCAGTGTGTCAGATAAGGTGACTGTTCTCCTCTTGCCTCTCACTTACTCAGCAGTAGCTTAGCTCTAATATTGCTCTGCAGCCTGGAGAAGAGAAGGCTTTGAGGAGACCTTATAGTAGCCTTCCAGTATCTGAAGGAGGCCTACAGGAAGGCTGAGGAGGGACTATTGACAAGGTCTTGTAAGGACAGGACAAGGGGCAATGGGTTTAAACTGTCAGAGGGGAGATTTAAACTGGATGTTAGGAAGAAGCTCTTTACAGCTTCTGTGGTGGTGAGACACTGGCACATGTTGCCCAGGGAGGTTGTGTCTGCTCCCTCCCTGGAGGTGTTCAAGACCAGGTTGGACCAGGCCTTGAACGACCTGTTCTAGTGGGAGGTGTCCCTGCCTATGGCAGGGGGTTGGAACTGGATGATCTTTGAGGTCCCTTCCAATCTTAACATTCTATGATTCTATGATTTTGAAATGTGACTATTTGAGGTGACCACTGCCAGGAAATGTGCCCTTTTTTTTTTTTTTTTCTAATAGTGGTTTGTCTGTTGTCTGCACCTCTGAAGAATATCTAGCACCAGGTACTCAGGGCTGACTCAGTCTCACTTTCACTCATCCTGACTCAGAAGGAAGCTGTGAGGTCTTCCCAGCAAACAGCCACACCACTGATTTTCCATGGCACCAAAACACTTGAGCCCCTACACCCTGTATTATATTTCCCAACAGGCTGGTAGCTGAATATGTTGACATTTACCGAGTCTATCCAACCTCCTGGGTTTTCAGGTTTCTAGAATCCCAGTGGGTGTGGAGAAGGTGGACAGGGATCTGTTGTTCATTTTGTCCTCTGGCATCAGAATTCAAGACCGTCATATGATACTACCCAGTGATGAGTTACAGTTAATGAACAAGTTTTGTCAGTGACATGGACAGAGGAATCAAGTCTACCCTCAGCAAGTTTGCAGATGGCAC
>VWYK01064781.1:85368-98718 GCA_013399775.1 Semnornis frantzii | reverse complement strand
CTTCCAACCTAAACCATTCTGTGATTCTGTAAGTTTGCAGAGAAAACCACCAGCTCAGTACCCTGTGGCAGGTAGTTATAGGCTGGAAAGTACACAGGAAAAATTATCCTGTTTGTCATACTTGTAGGTTCTTGTTTTAGATACCTGAATTTGACTGCTGGTGGAGGTAGGGATAGGTTAGATGAACCTTTGGTCTGAGTCCTTGCAGATGATCTTTTTCTCTTGTATTCTGCTCTTACACGTTGAGGTAGTTGGTTTTTACTTCACAGTGAGCTGCTCCATTCTCTGATTTCTGTGATCCTGTGACTGTAGTGGGACTTTGCCAACATCCTCGAATGCAGAAGGAGTGAATTAATTTTATTTCAAGGCACCATGTGGTAGATAAGTTAGAGGAGACATGTTACTCAACAAAGTTTCTTAAGGTTCCAGCTAATTTCTAGCATTGGAACTGATTCAACAGCTTTGTACTGTTCAGCTTCAGAGGAACAAGGATAATGAAGATATTGGCCCAGCATTTTGGGCTTATGGGATATCTTCATTTCAAATCCTTTTTCCAGCTGTGCCGGGAGCATGCTTGGTAACAGGAAGATTTAGGAACTGCCTGTGTAGAAGAGATACAAATATCTCCTTCCCTCCCACCACCAGTCTTATGTGCTCAGTTAAAAGTTTGGTAAAAAGAGGCAGACACAGCTTTTTGTTGTCAGATCTTATTCAGATCTTCGTGTTTATTCTTATGAGCCTGGGTGGCAATAGGCATTCCTGTATCTGGTGTCAGTACAAAGGATGGAGCATGCTATATTTCATTTGGCTTGTGAACCCTAATTATTTTTCATGTTGTTCTTGGCTAATGCTAAAGGCACATTTTAATTTGTGGCTTTCCAAAATCATCTGCTGCCCTCAGAAAGGCAGTTCTTTCCCTGTCAGGATGGTGCTTTGCTGTGTGTGAGATCAGAAAGAGTATTGCAAGCTAAAAATTCCTTCCTTTGCACTCAAAATACAACAGACCAGGGCAGCATCTGCTCCCCATGTGCATAGCATACACTTGTAGAGCAGGTGGTCAGGTGGGAACCCACTCTCCCTTGAAGCAACAGCATCATGCTGGTCAGCATCACAAACTGAAGTTGTTGTCTTTGTTTTCTTTCAGCACTGGGATGTGTTTCGGACAATTACAGAAGTTTTTATCCTGGTTCCTGCCTTGGTTGGCCTGAAGGGTAATCTTGAGATGACACTGGCATCCAGGCTCTCAACTGCTGTGAGTGTTAACAGGGTGGTGGTGGTGTGTTTGTGAGGAGGGGCAGGATAGCAGCAGGATAGCAGTTTATGTAACTACACCATAGATATGTGAAATGCCCTTTTCTGCCAAGCAGAAACTAGTGGGGTGTGAGTGTTAAAATATATGTTTGTCCTCATTTTGGAACTGGAACAGAGAATTTCTGTCTGTGCTTTGAAGGTGAATTAATCCCTGGATGGCCAGTTGCTAATATCTTGCTAATATCTGGGGCCCTGTGACACATGGAGGAGACAAAGACAGGGCTCTGCAGCTGTCAGCTTCACTACTGGATTGCTTTGCTGTGGGTGTTGGTCCTTGAGAGGCCCAGGGCTTCTCGACAGTACTACCTTGGGGGAGCAGACTGAGGCTTCTTAGGAACCACAGTAGCTTTTGCTACTCAGCATTTAATTTCTGCTGTCTCCCTGAGCAGTTTTGTTTACTTTGGGCTGTTTGTGTTGCAAGCTTCAGGAGGAACTCCAGCTTAACAGATTCAACGTAGGGGGAATGAAAAAGGAAAACCAGTTTAGTCTGTGCAGCTTTTGATCTGTATGCACTGTGGTGGACGTGCCCTGCCCACTCCCCCTTTAGCTGGATGCCCTGCAATGCCTTTGCACCTCCACATGAGCCTCTGCTACCCCAGGGCCGGAGCATGATAGAGATATGTCAAGAAGAAAGTGAAGGGAAGGCTGACCTGTGCTCATGTTTGTCTGGATTTAGCAACCCCTTTCCCACAGGATACAGATGAAAGTGCCTTCAGCAACCACCTGTGCCACAGGAACAGGTTTTCAGGGTGTCTCTCTTGGCTCCTAGGCTAATACTGGACAGATGGATGATGCCCAAAAGCAATGGAAAATGGCCACCTGCAACTTAGCTCTTATCCAGGTGAGTTGCTTTAGTTGGGAGAGGAGAAAAGACACTTTGCTCTGCCCTGCTGCCACTCAGCAGCATCTCTTCACAGTAGTGCCAAATGCTGAGCTGTTGTTTTGGAGCAGATTTTTTCAATAAAGCCAAGCAGAGCCCAGGACTTGACCTCCAAGAAAGCTCCGTGTGGCCCCAGAACTTACAGTTTGGCTGCAAAACACATCTAGACATTCATTTATTTTGAGGATAAACTGCAATAATGAAAAATCCTTCTTTTGCAGGGGAAGCAGCAGCACAATCCCTGTTTCACAATAGCCCCTAGATAATGCCTGTCATTTACTGGCAGTGTTTGGGAAGCAGCCTTGGGCAGGAAGGGAGAGATGGGAGAAATCTGACTTTTGTAGCTCTGCTTGTTAAAATCCAGCACCCAGCCTAGAAGTTGGCACATGGCAAGGCCACAGGGCTTGCAACGTGTGTCTGTGTGCTTTCCCTTATCTTGTTCCACAGCTTTTGGCTTGCTCAGAGTGCTGTGTTGATGGGGAGCCCGTTTTTGTGTTGACCAGAGCTCTCCCTTTGCTGATGGACTCAGTGTCCTTTGCTGAAATGTTATCTGCCCTTTGCAGGCCCCTAGATTTTTCCTCCAAACTTTGTCAGGATTTATTTTTTTTTTTTTTTATGCAATGCAGCCTGACAGGGATACTGATCAAACATGCAAGCAATCAGCATCTCAGCAAGGTTTAGCTGTGTGGAAGTGCTGCGGTCACATGGAGCCAGGACTGCCTGTGAGCAGGTGTGGATGATTTCTTACCAGCTGTCTTTTGGCCCCCAGGTCCAGGCCACTGTGGTGGGACTTCTGGCTGCCGTTGCTGCTGTGATCCTAGGAGCCATCTCCAAGGGCTCTGTGGAGCTGAGCCAGGCTGCTGTGCTGTGTGCTAGCAGTGTGACCACAGCCTTCATAGCTGCACTTTCTCTTGGTGAGTCATTTTGGTTGCTCAAATCAAAGATGCTGCACTCAGATGCTGAAAAAACTGTCCCTTCTACCAGAAGGCCCAGCTGGACTCCCCTTTGGTCTGTCACAGGGAGGAGAAGTGCAGGGAACGTTAGTCCTATGTCAGCTGCTTTCATCCCCTCTACACCCTGCATTTGCAGAGGAAGCAGCAGCAGCACAATCCCTGTTTCACAATAGCCCCTAGATAATGCCTGTCATTTACTGGCAGTGTTTGGGAAGCAGCCTTGGGCAGGAAGGGAGAGATGGGAGAAATCTGACTTTTGTAGCTCTGCTTGTTAAAATCCAGCAACCAGCCTAGATCCTTTTTCCAGGATCTGTTGTTTGCTGAGCTCATGACATATCCACAGCAGCATCAAAATGTCTGACTTCACCTGGTGTGTGAAATGCCACAGGATTTTCTTCCTGTGACACCCGAGCCAGCTGTACTGTCCCTCTCCTAGGGGAGAATGAATGAATGCCATGCACAAAACGATAGATAATTAGGTAATTCCAGATCACACTCGAAATAGACTTGGGTCACCCAGTGCCCTCCTACAGCTGCCCTGCTGTGAGCCAAGCACTGCCTTGGCTATTTCCTCTGCGAGGATAATGGGATGGGGAGGAGAGGTGTGAAGGAGCTGGTGTGGCCTGGCGAGGCTCAGTTTGCGGGTCCGCCGTGGGAGGGCAGCATGGCACCTCGGAAAGAGGCAGCCGGCAGCGGCACGCAGCCACTTCCTACGTGAGAGGCACAAGTTAAAGCAAGTGCCTATCCTGAAACCGGAGTCAAAGGGTGATTGTAGATGTCTTTGATGAAAAACATGGGATGAGGCACTTGTTAAAAGAGAAAAACAGCAGCCCAGTTTTCATTAAACTCTTCCCTTCAATCTCCCTGCTCGGTGTGATACAGAGAGGCTTTGCTGCCATCCCATCACAGCCTTTCAGGTAGCTTTAGTTTCTCCCTTGGGCGTGGTGACAGGCAGCCTGTGTGTGTCAGTACACGATGAGCAGCTGCTGCTTTTATGACTAGGGAGGGAAGCAGCATGAAGTGTGCTGTGAGGAGGAGAGTGCGGGTGTCTGGGAGGGCTTTCGTGGAGGATGTTGTGTGAGGATGCTTTTTGTTGTGAGGGATGTTTTGTCAGGGAAGGAGCATGTGTGGTATTTCTCAGAGGAGTGGCAGTGCTGCTGTGCACGCTCAGCTTTGATGGACCTGCACAAACAGGCAAGAGAGGTTGTGAGCTGGAGGAACCACCATATCTCAGGCTTCCTTTGGTGCATCCTATCAACCATGCGCGATGGTTTGGGAGTTCCCTGCCCCCCTCCCCCTTTTGTAAAATCACCCAGACTAGATTCAGCCGGCTGGAAGTTAAGGACTGAAGCTCTATTTACAGCTCAGCACAATATACAAGCAGATATATTCACAATAGACAGGAATGTTTACAGAAATATACAAGTTAAAGGTAATACAGAAACACAGCACCCCTCCCAGAAATCAGATTCCCCAGGAGGGGCTCTCAACCACCCTTCCACCTTCTTCCCACCCCTCTACCTTACCCCAGGGTTTGCCAGGATTGTCCAGGGGAGCTAGAAAAAGAGTGGTTAGTTAGGTTATTCGGCAGAGAGGCCAAGACCAAAAAAAAAAAAAACGCTAGAGAGCCCAAGACTCTCCGTGTGTCTTATCTATGTTTGTGTCCTTGTTCTTATACATCTCAGCAAGCCTGTGAGTGAAGTAGACATCACCAGTGTTTTGTTTTCACAGCCTATAACATAATTTTCTCCATTAAAATATTCCAATTAGCCTCAAACCAGCACACCATGGAAGAACTCTGAAGAGATGTACTGTGTCTTATCTCAAGGCTGTCCTTGCTAGTCACACAGCAGTGAGGGCTGGCCAGGCAGGATTTATTCCAGGTTTGCAAGAGATCTGATGGCTGAGAGATTTCCACATGTTTGTCAGGGTTTGGTGTTTGTACTCCTAACTTACCTAGGAAAGAAAAGCTTCCTTACTCTCCAACAATGCTGAAAAGCAGCTGCATTTTCCAGATGCAGCTCAGAGGACACAGGGAGAGAGGTGATGTTGTCTGCTTCCATATCCCTGTGACTCTGGAGCTGCTCACAGTATCACATTCACCTCAAGTGAATTAAAACCCCAGAGAGTTTGGGACATGAGGGGCAACTCTGACTAGGCTGAAGGACTAATTTGGGCTACTGTAAGGTAGCTCGTTGCTCCTTGGTGGTTCAAACTTTGAGAAGTTTTGGTCTAATATGGAAAATATCTTTGTGATGTGGAATTCAGAGCAGGGGATGGCACCAGGAGACTGCCTCATGCCTTATCTATGAGTGTGCTTTGTGCCTGGTCCTGCTTTAAGGCAGCAAAGATTAGGCTGCTCTGGAGAGGAGCTTCTACATTTGAGCTGCCTGCTGGTATCTTCTTTGATCCCTGGAATTTGCTTGTGTGCCTCTGGGCCTCTGGTGCAGTTCATAAGGGCAGAGTCATGCCCTTGAGGTTGGTGAAAAAGCAAGAGGACAAATACCTGGGGATGTCTGATCTCCAGCTGCATTGGCACCCTGATGGGCAATCTGCTTCTTGCTTTTCCCAGACTCCTTGTCCCTCTGGGAACTACAACTGCAGCTCTGGGGTGAAATGGTGCAGGATACATTCTCTAATGCCTGCTCTGTGTCTTCTCTAGGTCTGGTGATGATTGGAGTGATCATCGGAGCAAGGAAAGTTGGGATCAATCCAGACAATGTCGCCACACCCATAGCAGCGAGCCTTGGAGACTTGATAACCCTTTCTCTGCTGGCAGGAATCAGCAGTACACTCTTCAAATACAGAGGTACAGTGTTCAGCAGAGATTTGCAGCTCAGCAAGGGAGAGATGAACCCTTCTGAAATTACTGTGGGGTGCTTACCCATTTCTGTGATGTTTCAGAATGAAGCCTGCCAAGCCACTGGGGTAGAAAAATGACCAAATAGGCTTTTTCCAGATTCTCTTTTAGTTGCAAACTGGAGGTCAGAGCCTAAGAAACACAACTGGGATTTGTCAAAGAAAGGACCAATGTGTATTGCATGGCTTTGGAATAGGTGATCTACATATGTGACACTGATTCTGTTCCTGCATCTGTCACTAGTCAAGCATAACCACTTTATGCATGGTGCATGGGTGGTAGCAGGTCCTTCCTCAAAAAGCAATCTCAAGGTTTTGGCATTTGTAAGATATTCTTGCATCTTGCCACGTGGAGAGTCGTGGACGAACAAGATGTGATCACACTGGGGGGCAGGAGGCAGTGCTGCATTGCTTTGTGCTCACAGGACTCTGAGTAGGAGTTGTGGCTGTGGGGTTAGCTGTGCTGCTGTTGGCAAAGACCTGAGCACCTGTTGAAAAGCTCAAAACGTGTTGTAACTTGGTGATATGGGCCTGACTGTTGCTTGTAAAATGCTGAGCTATTTACTGTGAGCCTAACCAAGAACAGAAACAGGAAAATAAAAAGATCCAGTGTACTGAAGACCATTTGAGACCCAAACTGTTGCTTTCAGTCTGAGCAGAAGCAGCAAGGCAGCTGTTTTCAGTTTGCATAACTCATTCCATACGCCAGCAAGTGAAGGAGCAAAGGAGTACACATTGCAGGGAGAGGCTCATAAATTGCTTCTGTCCAGTCTTCCATCAGCTCGAGAGGTGCCCTTTTTTATTAGGCTTTTTCCATGACGCCAGCACACCTGTCTCTGTCAGGCTAGTTTGTCTCTCAGTCCCTACACCTCTGATAATATCTCTCAGGGAGCACATGGCAGAACATTATAACTTCTATGGTTGTGACCAGAGAGCATTTGAGATGTTTTCAGAGTAGTTTATATGGTCTCTTGAGATGGAAAATAGTAAGCACACAGACACCTGGGAGCAGGTCACTGGGAGCAGGTGAAATGAAGCAGGTAAGAAGAATAGTGGTTGAATAAATCCATTTGCTCCCCAGTGTGTGGTAAGGGACAGGTCATGCTGTGACAATTTCAGTTAGTCTGCAAAGTTTGGCATACTCTGTGCCATCTGGTGCCAGGCCACCTCTTTCTGCAGAACACCCTTTTGCCAAGGAGGATTTTCCTTTTTGAAAAAAATCAACCCTGGTCCTTCCTAGTCCCTTAGAATGGTAACAATAAGCTGTGTCAAAGTGTTTCAGCTCACTTACTGGGCTATGTGTGGGAGAATGTGGTAGAATTGGAATGTGGAGACCATTCATCCTAACAGGAGTCTCTCTGTGGCTTTGATAAGGTTTGATAAATTCCAGTGCTCTGTGTCTGCATTTCTTAAGGAGGAATTAATTGCCCAAAACAAGGGGTGGGGGTAGGAGATCCAGTACACAGCTAAGTCTGTCATGCAACCCATCTGTCCTGAACGACTCCAGGTGGTAAAGTCCACTGACAAAAGAGAGGCTGTTTACAGCCCAGAAGTTACTGCATCTCGGTGCTGACTAGAGCCACACGTGAAGAGTACAGCTCTTTGTGGGAGATATTGTCACATCAGTGCTATGTCATCCAGGTAGCCCGGGGCCCTGGCAATGCCATTTTGAAAAGTGCACACTTTGAGCCTACTTCATCTCCCAGATTACCTGCAAAGTCTGCCTTACAACCTGCTGGCTTTGGCCCCAACTCGGGAGACCAGATGGAGTGCTTTGTTGGGGAAGCATTTTTGTATCAAAAGGATTGGCATCATCCCCATTGCTGGGAGGTGTTTCTCATGCTTCTGAGTCATGTTTATTTTCTTTTGGTGCTGCACATCTACTTATATTTTCAGTTCTTTTGCTTCTAAAGGTCACTGCAAGGTTATGCCCCTACCAAAGGGAAGGAGCACCTAACGGAAACACATGGAAGCTGGCACAAAAGAAACCCTACATCTTAACTGGCTTACGCATGCGAGAGAGGATTTGTTCCTATAGAGCAGACCAGCTGCTCAGCAATTCTGCTGGCTTACCACTAGATGTACCTATTCCCTCTTGGTCTAGGTGAAGGGGTGAGGTGCCTGTCCTGTGATACAGCTTGCACACAAGACTTTCCCTCTTGCCCTGCTGTTTGATTTGTACCCTGAAACCAGAAACGTTGTAACTTTAAGTCTTGCTTAGTTGGAGACAGAATTGGAGACTTGCTCAGCTTCAAATGTAACTTGCTTTGAATCCTGCTGATTCTCAAACAATATTCTCTAGCAGTGAGTTACAGGGATTAATTATGGATTTCTGTGGTGGAGTGAGGTGGTTGTGTGGGAAATATGTTGGGTCATGTGAATTTTATGCTCAAGTAACTCAATCTGAGCAAGAGCCCTGCTGCCTTTCTTCCAGACTCTGCAGTATACTTTTGGCAACCTGTGAAGCCATGGGCATTTAATTCAAGATTTTTTTTTCCTTGCCAGATATTAAATACCTTTCTCCTCTGATCTGTGCTGTCTTCATTGTCATGATCCCTCTCTGGGTTGCTATTGCCAAACAAAGTCCTTCCCTTGCTGAAGTCCTGAAATCTGGATGGCAGCCAGTCATTGTTGCAATGAGCATCAGCAGGTAAGTGGGGGAACGCAAACGTATGCACCCTGTGTTCATTTAGAAAGCTATCAAAAGTGAAAGTGACAGCAGAAGGATATTTGTCCAATGATGCTCAGCCATTGGTGGCCTTTTCAACAGGCAGTGATACAGCAGATAAAGTGCCCTCAACTGAGCAGAAAAAACAAGTCACCTTTTTAACTCTCACTCATACATCCATGCACCATGTGGGTGCAAGCTAGGAAAGGGAAATGGTGACCTGCGAAGGGAAAAGCTGGTAGTGGAAGAGGGAGATGATCACCCATAGTGAGGCTTCAAACTCATTTTTGTCCAGCTGTAAATCCAGAAGCCTGGTGAATATAGAGTGGAGTAGTTCCTTTCCCCTTGCTCTTTCAGAGCCAACTCAGATATGGGAGCAAACTCTTTTCAAAGCTGCTAAGACCAGTATAGAAGAGCAGCGAAACTTTTGCAGAGGAGGATAAAGCTTCCTTTGCTATTACCAGTTCTGCTCAAGGGTAGGTAAGATGGTCTTCCTGATCTCATTATGCCATTAACAAAAACTGTAAGGCCACCTGTTAGTGAAAACTGGTCAACAGTCCATCCCTGGCAATGGGGAAGAAGCAGCAATTCATCTCGGTGTGCTATTTTCACAGCACGGGAATTACCCTTGGAGAGACTGATCCACTCTCATTTCCTGTCCTTTTTTAACAGCATTGGTGGGCTCATCTTGGACAAAACTGTAACTGACCCAAACTTTGAAGGCATGGCCGTTTTCACACCTGTGATTAATGGTAGGTTGGGCAGGGGGAGTTATGTGCATGCTTTTATTTATATTTCCACTTCCTCCCCAAGGCTTATGGTATTCACTGTTGCCCCTATACAGAGGTCTGCCTTCAAGTCTCTGTCCCCATTGCAAGAGGAAGTGAAGCTGTTGGTTCCTGTTACATCCCTACTTACTCATATCTTGAAACATCTCTGGAGCAAAATAGCAGGCAGGGCTGGACAATACTGGCTGAGCTGTGGGAAAGGTTAACAGCATCTGATAGCAGACTCTAAGAGCTGTGTTGACACCTTTATTTTCATGATGTCAGACCTACTGAGGGTGTCACAATAAATCCATTTTCCCTGTCTCTCCCCACTCGGTAATATGAGCCATGCAATCGTCCCCCATTCAGACTGTTGAGAGAGATTAATATATTAAAATTACATATCACAGAATCACAGAATGTTAGAGGTTGGAAGGCACCTCCAGAGATCATCAAGTCCAACTCCCCCTGCCATGTGTGTGCACATATAAAAGATTATATTTATGAATTTTAACATACATTTATATATCAACATCTTTTAGGTGTATTTGTTTGAAACCTCACGTACCAGTACAAGCTGCTGGGGATCCTGGCATTGCTACCAAATTATTTTTCTGCTCTCAATAGTGTTCTTGCAGGCCAGGCCCATTCCAGGGGAAATTCATGTTCCTAAACTTGGAGCCATGCCACCCTCAAAGCATGGTGTCCTCTTGCAGTGTCAGAGGGTATCACCCAGCTGTCTCCTTAGTGAACTGGCAAGAAGACAGCTGCCTTGCTGACAAACTCTTCCCAGCATGGTTAATGAAAGAGCCTGATTAGGAAAGTACATCAGCAGCACCTTAGCTGAACAATGATTGACCCAATGTTGATCTGTAGAGGTGGACAACCTGTTTGGCAGAGCTGATGGCAGAGTTTCGCAGTGCTCTGTGTCTTTGCACAGGCAGCTCTATACTTTGCATGTGCAGGACAGTCCTGCAAAGGGTGGCTGTGCTCAATTCAGAAAGCTTCCATCTTGAGCTGTGTCAAGCTAGTCTTAGGATTTTCACTTGATTCCACTCTGGCAAATCTCATCTGTGATGATGGAGCATTTCCTTCTTCAAGGAAGGGAAAATATGATAAGCCTCTAGGATCTGGTTCACTCTTATCTTTTCTGTGGCAATTCTACCCTCTAAGTACTCGGGGTGCTAGAGGTTTGCTCCATAGATCATCATCCCTCTATTTTCTGCTGGCAAACATAGCTGCTTTTTCATGTTTGCTAGAATTAACCAGTCTGGAGGGAATTGATTTCCTTTTAATTATCTAACATATTTGGGCTCTGATTCATTCTCATACGATTCCTTCTGCTTTAACAAGTATGTTAGATGCCTTTAGACAGACATATAATCACTCTCTGTGATGTTTGTTGTCTTTTAAACAATAATGGCTCTCTGGGTGAGTAAATCTAAGAAGTGGCCGTGAGCAGCATCTGCCATTGCCTGTGCTGCTTTCCCCAGGTGTTGCTCACAGACTGCGTCAAACCAGGAGCAATTACGTCATCTTCAGAGGCCACGTGGCATTTGCAGCCTGTGCTGGGAAGCAAGGGAAAATGTTCCCAATAAAGCAGTCAGAAGGAGATGATCACTGGAGCCTTCCTGATTTTTAAGAGCTGTTCCTGCCAAGTGAATAGCGCAGCATCACCATGACATGTGGGATCATGCTTTCTCTTTCTCTCGCTGCTGCTCTCAGCGAGCCTGTAAGTGAATACAGATGAAGTCACCTTGGGCTCAGTTCTGGAGTGATGTTTCCTGCTGCAGTGAAGGTGCTTTACAGGTTTACTGGATCTTGTCTTCATAGGTGTTGGAGGGAATCTGGTCGCCATCCAGGCCAGCCGTATTTCCACATTCCTGCACTTCTGGAGCATGCCTGGAGTTTTGCCATACAAGATGAAGCAGAATTGGCCTAACCCATGCACCACATTCTTCTCATCAGGTAGACCTTGAACTCTAGGTATTCATGTCTCAAGGCCTGTTATCACAGATAGCTCCTTTATCAAGCCTGGTTGGCAAAGGACTGGGTGGGTTTGAAAGGAAGAACTCCCTTTCCTCTTGCAGGGAATATACTCAGATGGGAGAGGAAGCATCTTTGCAGTGGCAGCTTGAAAAAAAAAAGCTTGTGGTATGCAAAGAAACCTGCCTTCTGGGAACACTTAAGGAAGTAATTGTCAAAGAATTTCAGATCTGATCTAATAGAAAGTCATTTTAACCATGCCCAGCCTAGAGCCATCACTTTTAGACAGAGGGGTGAATAGAGCATAACCTTGCTGAAAATCGGCAATTTCTCTTTCTTCAGCAGTGGATAAACCTAAGCAATGGCAAAACTGGATTTCAGTCTGTTGTATTTTTAGACCGCAATTTCCTCTTGATTTTTCCTGCTAGATTGGAAGTTACTGCCAAAACAAACTTAAAACTGGGAAGGTGGGTTGCAGCAAGGTGGAGCAGAAGTGGTGGGAGGCAGAGAGCAGCTGAGAGGTCTGTTTGGAAGAAGTGGAGTGGATCAGCATGGAGCACTTCTTTGGCACATAATTTTCAGTGCTAGACTAAGCTGCTGGGCTGATACAGCAGATGCTCTAGATTGCTGCATGAGCCTGAAATGACACTAGCAATGTGGCTGATGGAAGAGGACAGCCCCAAGTCTATGCATTAAAATATGTATCTGTGTCATGTCCTGTCCTTTCTGCTGTCTGCAGCTGCTGTCATCACTGTTTCTGTCTCTCTCCTCTGCAGAAGTGAATTCCAAGTCAGCAAGGGTCCTGTTCCTCCTGGTTATCCCAGGGCACCTTGTGTTCCTCTACACCATCCATCTGCTGCAGGGAGGTCACACATCTCTGTCCTTCACCTTTGTGATGTTCTACCTGACTGCTGCTTTGCTGCAGGTAAACCTCAAACTCTTATCCAAAAGGTATCGTTCAGATATGGTGAAAACAAAACAGTCTCTAGGCTAAAAAAGAGTCCTGGTAAAAGTTACAGCAGCAGCCCACATTTCCAATCAATTCAAGTGTGCTCCCTACCAAGCATCATGTATCTTCAGTCTCATTTCCCACTGCCCTTAAAGGTGAGTGAAGAACAAGTTACCATCAAGCACTGAGCTGCAGCGAGTGTGGAGACACACTTAGCACAAAGGTACCTCCTAGTCTAGTCAGTACTTTGCTTTACTGTGTTCATTCTGGGAGTCTCCAACCCCCTAGTATTTCTAAACTGCCACTGGTGATGCCAGTAAGAGGCACAGGAGAGTCTGTGAACCCCAGCCAGCAGATTTTCCCAGTCATTTTGAAAACCAGATTCACGTGTGAAGGTGGAGATCTGGGGATTCCCCTGGGCAAGGCCACATGGGGCAAAAACAAAGGGAAAACCCAGGCCTGAGAAGTTCTTCAAAAGCAGAAGTTCTGGGTAGGCAATGGGCAGTTCATCCAACTCGTTTTGCCTGTTTCCATTGCTGTGTTGCCTGCCCTGTAATCTTTGTGGTCTCACTCAGAAATGCATGCAGCTGTTGCTTGAACTCACAGAGGCTCTGGCTTCACTTGCCCTTTCAGATCAGTGATTCATTAATGTGCAGGGTGAGGTAGCTGACTTCTCACTTTGCCTTACAAGCAGCCTTGTGTCTGTGGGCGAATTCCTTGCATGTGTAAACAATCAGTTTTTCTCGACCTTTGCACAACCTTAAGCCCAGCAGCACAGCCACGGTTGTAAAGGAAAATATTTATTCTTCCCTTTACACATCGAGGTAACTCCTCAACCAGAGGCAAGCATGAAAATACGCAGAATAAATGACAGCATGAAGAGTAGAATCCCAGAAAAGCCACTGACCCCAAAAGATTCTCATGGAGGCCAGTGGAGGAGAATATGCTCAGATTGGTTCTTACTTCCTCTTCATTAT
>VWYK01064781.1:0-85326 GCA_013399775.1 Semnornis frantzii | reverse complement strand
GGGGGGGGGGAAGGGAAGTTTGGGTCAGCTGGAGGAAGCCCAAAAAGAAAGATCAGAGGCCTAGAAAACATGACCCCAGGAATGATTGAATAGACTGTGGTTAGCTAGTCCAAAGAAGAGAGGTTTGAGAAAAATCTGGTTAACAGCCTTTAAACTAACAAGTTTCTGTAGGGAGGGACAGAATAACATTTTCTCTGTGGTAACTAGGGGCGACACATGAAATCATGGGTTTCGTAGGGAAAAAGGCAGATTTATGTTAGACCTTGTGAAAAATAAGAACAGGGGGAAAGCACCATCAGACTGGGTGTTTAGAGTACAGCAGCTCAATCTTTGAGTGCTGTTTAGCATAGGTTAAACAAATGAGCATCAGGAAGGATGCAGGCATGACTGATCCTGTGTTGAGGCAGAGGAATGGTCTCTATAAAGCTCTTGAGTTTCCACACAGCTTTAACTGGTTCTGTTATTTGATTTGTTCCCCCCATTTCTCCTCCTCCCCTCCACCCAGATTGCTGTTTTCACCTTTAGAAATGCTGCTTCTGGCTGTGGTTCCTGTTGTGCTGTGGTCTCCTATGGAGAGACCACTGATGTGGGGCTGTAAACTCTCTGTCCTTTCTTAATTCAATTAACTATACTGTCTTTAATCTTTAACCGAAGTATTTTTTTCCTCCATCTGTTTATCAGAATCTGGAATGAAATAGGAATTAAATCACAACTAAGATTTAAAAACTGTTGAGATGAATGGGAAAAAAAAAATTAAAAAAATTATTTTCTTTTTTTAACATGTCAGTGCTGCTTGGGATAACTTTGATGTAAAAACTGCCTCAAACTCCAGTTGTTCATTGAGACTTTTAGGAAAAACAGAATAAACACAATCTGAATTTCTAATGGAAAGAAGCAGCACAGAGAGAAGGAATCTGGCTACAAACTTATCCTTTGGGGCTGCCTGCCTATTGGCAGCAGCCCTGGTGCAGTGAATGGGAGCAATGAGAGGTGGGAATTGTACCTTTGGGAGATGTTTTGGGCCATGTGATACTGGTGAGCTGTTAAAGTGCAGCCCCCCACACTTGTGGCTGGTAGAAGAAATTTAATGAAATTCAACAAGGGCAAGTGTAGAGTCTTACACCTGGAAACAAACAACCCCAGGTAACAGTATAGGTTGGGGACTGACCTGTTGGAAGGCAGAAAAGGATCTGGGGGTCCTAGGTGATGGGAGACCATGAGCCAGTAATGTGCTTTTGTGGCCAGGACAGGCAGTGCCATTCTGGGGTGTATTAAAAGGGCTGTGGTTAGTAGGCTGAAAGATGTTCTCCTGCCCCTGGCGAGGCCACATCCAGAGTACTGTGTCCAGTTCTGGGCCCCCCAGTTCAAGAGAGACATAGAACTGCTTGAGAGTGGCCAGCATAGAGCCACTAAGACGATGAAGGGAATTGAACATCTCTCTTACAAGGAGAGACTGAGGGAGCTGGGGCTGTGCTGCTTGGAGAAGAGGAGACTGAGAGGTGACCTTGTCAGTGTTTATAAATATGTGAAGGGTGAGTGCCAGGAGGATGGAGGCAGACTCTGCTTGCCCAATGACAGGACAGGGGGCAATGGGTGGAAGTTGAGGCATAGAAAGTTTCATGTAAACATGAGGAGAAATTTTTTCCCTGTGAGAGTGACAGAAGACTGGAATAGGCTGCCCAGTGGGGCTGTGGAGTCTCCCTCTCTGGAGATATTCAAAACCTGCCTGGATGTGTTCCTGTGTGATCTGCTCTAGGTGGTCCTGTTCTGGCAGGGGGGTTGGACTGGCTGAGCTTTTGAGGTCCCTTCCAGCCCCTGACATTGTGTGATTCAGTGATTTGGGGCTGTGGAACTATGGGCAATGCCATGCAGTGCAGTGCCCAGGGGTTGAAGTCAGCTGCACCCATTGCAGTGCAGCTGCCCCCTGGAACAGCAGTTGTCTGGGAAGGTGTTACCTCTCAGTGATCCCCATGAGCTCTGGTATCTTGGCCGTGGCCACATCATTTTGTCTGTGAGCTGAGGGAAGCAATGCATTACTTTCTTGCTGCCTCACAGCAGGGCCTCTCTTGCCTCTCCTCAGGTGGGAATCCTGCTCTATGTGGCTGACCTCCTTGTGCGCCTGATGTGGAGAAAGGCTCTGGATCCGGATAATTTCTCCATCCCCTACCTCACTGCCCTGGGGGACCTCCTGGGCACTGGATTCCTGGCAGTCTGTTTCCGTCTGGTTTGGTTCATCCACGGTACAGACATGAACCTGGGGAACTGAAAGACCATGTGCTGTTCCACATCACCTGTTTGACATGGTGCTTTCCTTTAATGGGGTACTTGGTGATGAACGCTGGGTCACCTAGCTGGATGGGCCTCCCCCAATGCCCCATCTCTCCTCCCCATCGTGCCTTACAGCTGGGCTCCCTTGCCCCAAGGAATTAGCACCCACAGACTCGTGCCCTGACAAGTGCACAAGCCAGTATGCAGCAGCAGCACCTGCTGCTGACCCCTGTGCCCAGCACGCACAGCCCTGGGGAGCATTTGGGCCATTTGTAACGAGTAAGCATTTTGATGGGTTTCAGCCCCTAGCACGTCACAGCCCACAGGGCCTCTCCAAAGCCTGCCAAGGTCACTGCATCTGCTCCTACAAGTGGGTGTCACAACCTCTCTGTCAGACTCTGACTTTCCATCAAAGGAAATTCTTTATTCACCTCGCTTTCCTCTCCCATCCTTGGAGTTGGATAGCAACCAGGCCTTTTTTCTCCTCTCCATTGCTCAGACGCTCAGGATCTGATGCAGTGAGGTCCTTGCTGGCTTACATCTAGCAGGAGGTTATCTAGGGACACCACCCTGCCCTGGCAGTGTCACTGTTGTCTGACCAACGAGCCGGATCGATTGCGTTCGGGGGCAGGAAGGTTTGTTTTTATGGTTTACGAAACGCTTGGTAGTTAAAATGTTTATAGAAACACACAAATAAAAGTGACTGAAAAATGTGAGTGCTGTGGATTTGGAGGGGGAGGTGTCTTTTTCTTGCCTTTGTCTAGTTCAGGCTTGTCAGGTAGAATCTCTTCCTTGCTTCTACCTCATCCATTCAGGGCAGGACGACACAGTTTTAATAGGGCTTCAGGAATATCAGTCCTTCCTCACCAAGAACAGCCCACGTGTTTCAGGTTAGGATTAAATTAATTCCCTCCCCCATAGTCACCATCCACTCAGTAGCAGTTGCTCTGTGCTGAGTCTAGAATCTGCACTTGTGTATAAGGACCTTGCTAGGTGAGGATTTGGCATGAGGATTTGGCACAAGTATTTGGCAAATGCGTCCTTGGGTTCTTGCTCCAGGGCAGGTATCTTTTGCTACCAGGAGCACGTCTGGGATGGTTATGTGCCTGAAACCAGCCAATTCTCACTGAAATCAAGAAGCAGTAGGGTCCTCCAGATAATAAGATGCCCAGTAGACAGGAGTTGACGTGGATCAAAACTTCGGAAAATGCTCAACTTCGACAACAATCTGCCTTTGGATTGGAGAAGTGAAAGGGGCAAGCCAAGTGCCCCAGCTTGATGGCAGACAGATGCCAGGTTCAAGGACCTGCCAGCTCTTTGATCTGAGCTGTGTTGGGTGCCTGCTGGCCTTGGGTATTTCTTTGCTCCCAGTCCTGCTCTCATCTGCCAGAGCTGCTGCAAAGCTGAGATCCCTCTGCAGGGCTTCAGGTCCCTAACAGCAGAAGCTGTTCATTTCTGGGCTAATGAGTCTGGGGAAAAGCACTCCCTGGAAAAAAAAAAAAAAAGCAGCAGTCACCTCCTCCCATCTCCAAGGCTCCTCTTTTTTGTTAGGAAGGATAAATGACCCCGTGCTGGCTGCGCTGGGGAGTATGTGCACAGCAGCTTGGCGGGGGGGGGCGATTTCAGCATTCCAGACACATGTTCCCCCACCCCCTTCTTGGGCCTCGCCGTTTTATCTCTTGCTGCAGCCTGTGTGCTGTCAGCTCTACTCGGCTACACTGCCGTCGGCCCCAAGCACCCACGTGTGATAATTGCAGCAGCAGCAGCTCGGGGGGGGCTGGTTCCAGGTTGAGGGGGCTGCATTAGGAGATCCCTATGTATGTATTTTAATGAGGCGAAGCTCAGAGTCTTATTTTGTAAATCTTTATTGGCTCAAATGTGGCCCTGGTTTGAACACTCCTGGAAAACGACAGCTCCTGCCTCAACGCAGGCTTTTGTCCTTGTTGCATGTCCCCACTGCCTCGGAAAGGTCATCTCCAGACCTTGATACTTTTACTGCTGGCATGAATCAGGTAAAGCTGGTCCTAAAGAAAGACCTAAGGCAAAACTCTTGAGGACACTGCAGCCCTCTGCAGGGTCTCTGACGTGAAACTTCAGCAGTAGCAGCACAGATTTTCCCCCTACTCCTTCCAATCCTTCAAAAGTCCCAGGCTGGAGCCCATGACTGGTACAGACTAAAAGAGATCCAGTCACACTCCTCCAGCATAAATTCCCAGAGCCAAACGTGTGGCTGCTTCTCTGCTGTGTGACTGTGACAAAGCCCTGGCACTGGTGCATCCCTCCATCAGGGGCTTTCTGGGTGAGCTCAGCTCGTTCTGATTGTCACTGTTGACAGAGGACACGGATGGGAACACGTAATGGATACCATCTGTGTCCTACTTGTGGGACCCAGCTGGGCTGCTGTGACCTATGCTGACCTTGCCCGTGCTGCACTTGGGGGTTCCCCCCTTGCAGGAGGTGCTGGGGCTATGAGCTGATATGGGGAGATTACAAAGGGCTGTTCTCCAGGGTACCCCCTGGAGGGAAGCTAACCATCAGTCTTGTGCCTGTGCACTAAGTGCAGGGAATGCACTCAAGGCTGAAAATCTCTTCCAACCTCAAGAGAAATGATACAACGAAAGGAAATAGTTTCAATAAAAAAGGATTTTTTCCTTTCCTCTTTTTTTTTGGTGGTTTTTTTTTTTTTGTTGTTGTTTGTTTGTTTCAAGGGCAGCAAAAGGGTAGGTACTTGGCTCTTCAGCCTCACTCCTTTTCTTTCCCTGTGCAAATTGGAAAGTGCCTTTGCTAACAAATGTTATATGTAACCCTGGAGCATGGCTTAAGAAATGACTGTTCCTGTAACCCCATCTAAATATGCCCCTCCACAAAAGCACCTCCAGCTCTTCCATGAGCAGTTGGCACCACTCCCTGCTGCTACCCCAGCTGCCTACATGGCACTGAGCGCAGTGCCCATCTCAGCAGGGAGAGAAGCTACTGAGTTGTCCAGGCTCCATCCCAGTTCACTCCCAATAAAAGCAGAGATTTGGTGTTCAAATGCCTGCAGGATCTTCAGCTTTTAAGAGCTCTCAGTACACCACAGCAGGCCCTACCTGGTTTTGTACTCCCTGTGGCGTCGCATTGGAGTGGTTTTGTTGGGGGTTGCTTTCCTGCCTTTTCCATCACAAAACTCACATGGTTTCAGAGACAGCAGAGCCCAGACAGGATGCGGACATTTCATAGTGATTTCTGCCTTTAACATAACCCAGCAGGAAACTCCTTGTCAGCAGTGGGCCCTGCTTGTCTGCTGCTGTGTCTGTGTCATTATCGTGCCCAGGTTTTCACTGGGTTGTAGCTACCACCCCACAACAGCACCCCTATTTGAGTCAAGTAAACTTTATTTGCATCTAGTCGTCATGGTTCCCAAATAATGAGCTTCCTTAAAAAGGACAAGGTGAGAGAAGAGAGCTCCTTTCTCACTGCTCATTATCCTTGGCTGCTGACCTGCCCATTTGGGCTCAGTGGCTGCCCTGGACTGAGAGACCTGTTGAATGCTATAAGATCTCCCAGGCTTGAAGGCTTACCTCGTTCTAAGCTCTTGTGGGAAATAAAGCAAAGTGTGGAGTGTCAGGGGAAGAATGAAACTGGCTATTTTTAATAATAAAGAGAGACAGACAGAGACAGAAAGAGATAAACAAACTGCTTTGGGAGGGATCCTTCAAGCCTTGTGCAGCCATCAGCCACCTGACTGAGGTTGTAGTAGGAGGCAGTGTAAACCTGTAAAATCTAGGATTTTTTTAATCTCCCTTGTTTTTTCTTCATGCTGTATTATCAGTGAGGTTTAGGCTTGGTCCTAAGATCAACTACTTGTCCTAGAATAAGCTAAATCTCAGGTTCATGTCAGCATTATTGGATGAGGGACAAGCAAGAGCATGGTATTTAGGAGGAGGTGGGTGCCTCAACTGCACCACCCCAAAGCCACCGTGTTGGGGTGCTGGGGTGATCTTAGCCACATCAGGGAGAAAGATTCCCATGTTGCTGGTTGCAGAACAGTTTCTCTTTTCAAGCAAAGAAAGTGCCATCACCAGCCCTAGAGAGAAATGGAAGCAGGAGCTTGTTTTCAGGGGTAGTTGAAGCATTTATTTTCCTCCCCTGCAGCTTCCGCTCACTACCCCCATCCTAATACAGTATTTTTCCAGAAACTCAACTCTGTGTGAGATGCAATGTCCTTAGCAGGGACAAGTGAAGTGCCAACCAGCAAACACAAGAAAGTCTGTCCTTCAGGCATGACACTGCTTCCAAGACATACTTGAAAACACTTACATATTTTTTTTCTCCTTCAATAGAAGTCTATTTAATCCTCCAACTGGTAAACAACCCAGTCTGTGGTGCACAGTAAGCTTTGGAAGGAAACCTCCCTATCACTGAAACACAGTTTTGTTCCACTGGAAGGAGAAACTCAACAGCTTCACATGGGCCTCAGGGATGAGGCCAGCAGCTGCGTAAGCATGAAATACCCACAGCACTGGCGAAGTGCCTGGCACACTCTGAAGGCCAGAGCATGCAGAGCTGTTGGTGGCATTAGAGCCAGCTCACCATCGGCTGCTGAGTCATTATGGACTGTGGCAATGCTCAGTGTTGTAGGAAGTGTGGGGAGGGTGTTTATATAATACACATGACATTGTACACACAAAAATGTTTGCACCCATATAGAAACCAAAGAGCCATGGAGTATTACAGCCATACAAATGCCATCACTCAACATATGCCTGTAAATGCTGTTTAATTATTCTTGTAATGTGTACTTAATACACACATACAAATACTGCATCCATTACCACACAGAGGTATTTCAGTTGCTTGAAATAATTTATTGTTCATTCTAATAATTATTTGCATTCTATTTATGTACACACATGGACATATCAAAGTGAGACTGTTTGAACACTAATTCATATGGGAAGGGCCATGTTTTGCTTCTTTAATTGTTTATTTTTGATAGGCACTCAATGAGGGGGTGGAGAAGGGAAGGCTAAAATAGAGTTTGCAAGGTTATTCCTTGCCAGAGGCTGAGCTGTGTGCAATCATCACATTTAACTCAGATTTTTCTGTTTGTCTTTGGACCCCTGTTGCAGAGTTGGGGTGACCTTAGCAGTGCTGGGCATTGCAGCTCTCCCTCAGCCACCCTGGTCCTCCAGCCCAAACCTGGCACTGCCACTGAGGACTTCAGCCTGGGCAGAGAACAATGCTGCCCAATCAGCAAGGTGCAGTGCCCAGTCACACACATATCAGCAGATGAGCTGCTTGGATTTGGGGTAGGCAGCTAATTGCGGCCATGCTCACCAGATTCCTCTACTCCTGGGGACTTGACTCAGGTTGGAGAGCAGCCAGGCAGAAAAGGACCTAGGGGTACTGGTAGACAGTAGGCTGAACATCAGCCAGCAGTGTGCCCAGGTGGCCAGGAGAGCCAACGGCATCCTGGCCTGGATCAGGAACAGTGTGACCAGTAGGACAAGGGAGGTGGTTGTTCTTCCTCTGTACTCAGCAATGCTCAAGCCACACCTTGAGTGCTCAGGGGTGACCTCATTGCTGTCTACGACTACCTGAAGGGAGGTTGTAGCCAGGTGGGGGTTGGTCTCTTCTCCCAAGCAACCAGCAGCAGAATGAGGGGACACAGTCTCACGTTGTGCCAGGAGAGGTATAAGCTGGATGTGAACAGGAAGTTCTTCACAGAGAGAGTGATTGGCATTGGAATGGGCTGCCCAGGGAGGTGGTGGAGTTGCTGTCCCTGGAGGTGTTCAAGAAAAGACTGGATGGGGCACTTAGTGTCATGGTCTAGTTGATTGGGTAGGGCTGGGTGATAGGTTGGACTGGATGATCTTGGAGGTCTCTTCTAACCTGGTTGATTCTATGATTCCTTTAGGCAGGGTTAGTGCAATTAGTGCAGTAGGGACACCCCAGTACATTCTTGGCTTTGCAGCAGGACATTCCCTCCATGGTCCCCAGCCTAGCTGCTCTCAGCACACCTCAGGTGTGGGAGGACATTGTGGAGCTGTGGGATGTAATGGCCACACTAACCCCTTGGCCCTTCAGAGAAGGTTCACATCCCTGCAGAAATAGCAAGTTGTTTTGAACAGGTTTTTTTGGCAGTGTGAAGCTTGAATGTAAGGCTACCAAAGGAAGTCCATGCACAGGCAGAAAAGCCCCTGCTGCCCTTGGGGTTCTCCCTTTGCTCTTTGTCCAGGTTACAGTAGCTGAGCACGTTTCTGTGCTATGGCTCATTCTGTCTTCACCTCACTGGTTACAGGGCTGCTTAATAAGAGTCTTCACCTCTGGTTGTTACCAAACTTTGGCCAAAATACAGCACAGTATGTGGTACACTCCCACAAGCCAGCTGCACCAAAGTCCTGTTGCCACTAAGACACACACATCCTTTAGGGTTGCATATCGATCCCATTTGGAATCTCAGCAGTGCCTACGTGTCTTTCGTCACCCAGATCATCATCATCCTCTTGGAAACAGTGGGCTGCTGTGATAGGGATGAGAGGATGACACCCTAGTCTGTGCTTCTGAGGGACAGTCCCCAGGCATCTCTTTATGTTTCTAACCCCTGTTGCATGTCAGGTGCCACCAGGTCGCCAGTCCCAAGTAGAGAAGAAAACAAAACCAAATGACACTTTTAGAGGTGGTCTAGATAGCTTTGATATTCTTCTCCTCTGGGAAGGAAAAGGGATGCAGTGACACAGCTAATAAAAACCAAACTAGGAGCCGCTCAGAGAAACGGCTTCCAGGAGCCCAAGTCTTGTAGGACGCGCAAACGCCTGCAGTTGGGCCAGGCGGCCACACGGTGTCCTCCTAGCTCCGTTAGCCTCCAGCCCCGCAGTTTTTATCGGCGGCAGCCGGGGAGGGGTCGGGCCGGGGCTGCTCAGCGGCCAAAGGGGCCCCGCAGCCCCCGGCCTCGGCTCTTGCTTGGCTTTGGCATGGACAAAGCGTTTCCAGCCCCGGAAAGCTCCGTCCCGGGCTGAAGGTGGTTCTTCACAGGTACAATGTGGCTATTTTCTGTTCGCGTTGGGCAGGTTTTCCTCTGGAAAGCGGTATTTAGGCAGGGGGAAAGCCAAGAGTATGACCTAAATGGGTTGGGTTGTGGCTGTTGGTTGATTTGTTTTTTTCCAGGGAAAGCCCTAAAGATAGGTACTCCCAAAGGTCCTACAAGACCCAACGGACTGTACTGCTACAGCTCACATCTCAGCAGACCATGGCTGAGGCTGGAGGGCTCCATTTGCTCCCCTACTCAAGTGTCTTTGCTGTTGTTTTGGGGCACTGGGTCGGGTCTGATGAGGAAGGTGGGGGACAGGCTGCTGA
Source organism: Semnornis frantzii (assembly GCA_013399775.1). NCBI lineage: Eukaryota > Metazoa > Chordata > Aves > Piciformes > Ramphastidae > Semnornis > Semnornis frantzii. Next base: position 75,720 of record VWYK01064781.1, on the reverse strand, counting down.
TCAAATTGCCCTGACAGCTGAGGCCACCTTCAAATTGCAGGAAAACCAGCCGGCCAAAAGACAAAGCCTAGAGTATGCCATTCTTTTGCTTCTGCCCCAAAGAGCCAAGCAGATACTCTCCTAGAGAGCACAATGGGGACAGCATCTGTGTGCCTGTCTTTGGCATTGACTATGCAATCAGCTTTTAAGAGCTACCTGCAGGGACCAGTACTTAGGGGAGGAAAAAGGAAAAAAGGAAAGAAATAAAAAAATCCATCCCTTTGTGACTCTGAATCTGACCCCAAATTATGAATCATGACCAAAGGCAATGAGAAGAGCTTGTGGTGACTCGAACAATGTTTTTTCCAAGCAGAGGCAGTGCTACCCGAGGAAGTCGAGACTCCTGAGAAAGCAGGAGGAATGCACTCCAAGCCCGAAGGCTGCAGATGAAATTTGTTGCATCATATAATCTGGTTTTGTGCTTCTGAGTTCCGGCTAGACCAGGAGATACTAAGATAGCACCAGAAAGGCCATTTCTGCAGGATCTGCAGTCCAGATTGGGAGAATCAATCAGACTGCCAGGATCACCAGCAGTTTTATTTCTCTCTTTCATTGCTTTGCTAAACCAAATCTCCAGTGGGAGCGAGGAAGGAGGGAGTGTCAGCATGTAGGTGCAATCAGAGGCAGGGAGGAAAAAGGTTAAGATATAACAGCTGAAAGTTGTTAGATGAAAACATTATTTTTTAAAAGAGCCCAAGATCACTGGGGTTTTATAAAACCTCCCATTGTATTGCACTAATAAGTCAAGTGTTCACAGCCCAGCCAGCACCCTCACTCTACAGCATCCATTACCGCCCTGTTTATTTACAAAGGCAGCCAGCAAGCCAAGGCCGAAGAGGCAAGACTGAAATATGGTTTTAACAAAATACTGCTCCTTGCACTGGTTTTAATTTAAAATCCTAGGACTGCGTTTGTCATTTTCTTTTATGTTTCGCCACCTCCTCCCGTTTCTTCTTCAAGGGATGAACTGTCCAAAGGCAGCCTGGAAAAAGGGAATTTTCCTCTAGGTGTCTCTGTCTCCATTCTCAATCTTTCATTCTCACACACACACACACATAAGCACTCCCTTCTCCCGTCTTGCCAGTCCAGCATCACCTTTTCATTACCATGGTGATCTCCCACATCCCAGTACAATGCTCCCCAAAGCACTTTATAACTCAAGCCTGCCCCAGCACCTTCCTCCATCCCTTGTTAAAATGTGACCACCCCGTGCAGGAGGCATTAAATGGGTGCAGCACATAGTGGCTGGAGACAAGAAGTTGGTGGTGCCAGATGGGTCCTGTCAGCCCAGCATGGCGTGGACGATCTGGTTTCATCTGAGCAGACACCTGCACTCATACTGTACATATGGCTTTGCAAAATAGTTAGCACTTGTTCTTAAAATACAGGAGGTGTGGGTCCTGGATTTATTTGATTTAAGTAGAAATCAGAGACACACAGAGGCATTGAGAGCTCTGCTGCTGTAGTTGAGGAGGAAGCATTGTGTCTCCATCAGCTCATACCTGCCGTGAGCCTGCTCCTCTTTCTCTCTCTCTGTGGAGTATTTTGCATCGCAGCTGAGAGCATGCAGAAGGAGAGGAATCAAAAAGCCTTCCAGGCTTTGTCAGGGAGAAATGTGTGGTCACAGTAACACATCACTGCCTTTCCCAGCAGTCAGGGGAGACGGTGCGGGAAAGCTGCGGGAGGATGAAAGAGAACAAGGTGAAAAGGAGGGAGCAATTTTAAACAAAAGGAAAAAATTACATTAAATTATTGCTTTATTTCTGGTTCTATGCAAGTCTTTGACACACTCCACCCTACCTCCCAGACACTGTGTCCATCCCCAAACAGCCCAGTGAGGAGGAAAAAGACCTGAAGGGATCCTGCCCAAAAAAAAGGAGCCTTCGCAGGACTTGGATCTACAGAGGAGTTCCTAGTTTCAAGAAAGTCCCCAGTCAAGGCAAGCCCTGCTACCTAGCAGTGTCTGGTCCCACCACCATCCTTTAGAGGTGTCGAAGGGTGGGAGGGAAAGGGAAGGAAAAGCTCCAGCCACAGTGTTTTGAGAGGTGTCCTCCCTCCAGACCATGTATAAATGAGACATCATGGTATGGAGCAGACCGTAACACAGAAGGCATGGAGGACATAGTCAACAGAGATGAACACAGGGTGGGAGGAGAGGAACTGTGGCAAGACGAGAGTTACCCAGCTCTCCTTTGCCTCTCCCTCCAGCCCCTGCCTCATCGTATGCGGAGGTATGAGGGGATGGAGTAATTGAAGAGCAAGTAGTCCATTTTGTATAAATTAAAGAGTCTCCTTTGGTAGAAGGGGCTAATGTCCTGGAAGAACTGGGCCGTCATGTCATCCGTCGTCCTGGTGGTCTTGGATGAAGATGGGAACTTGATGCTCGTGTCAGCCCCAACCAGCTGGAGGATGTAGTTGGCATCTTCAGCCAAGGTCTCGTACTTGCCCACCACATCGTAGTGAATGATGCAGGGGTGACAAAGGGAGTGCACCCGCTCCCAGTGCTCATTGAAGGGCTCCTCCCGCTGCGTCCGTGGGTCCAGTAGGTAGTAGACAAACTCCTCAAAGCGCACGTCGTCCCCGCGCTCCAGGGCCTTGTCGCTGGGCTCCTGGCGGTGCCGCCGGATGATCTTGGTCCCGTAGCGCTTGTGGAAGGCTGTGTTGTAGCTGCGGGTGAACTTGTTGCGGTACGCTGAGACCAGGCGCTCGAAGGGCTCCCGCACGAAGATGAACTTGAGGTAGCTGCGCAGGCGGTGGTTGATCTCGGGGATGCTGTACTCGGAGAGGGTGCGCAGGTTGGATGAGACGTGGGCCTCGTTGGCAGGGATTTCCAGGGGGTCCCGGTACTTGCCTTGCCCCGTGAGGACCATCATTACTCGCTTCCAGTTAGTGCAGGCCACTTTGGGCACGTAGCAGTAGAGCAACCCGTGTGTGTCATCCACCACCAAGTGCCGCAAGTCATCTGGCCCCAAGAGGCGCCGCTTGCGGGTATAACGGTTGCAGATGTTGCTCAACAGCTCCCGTCTCTGCTGGTGAACTGCCTGCAGTGACGACTGCTCAAACTGGGAGATAAAACCAAAGAGATGGTCGCTACCTTGCCCACACAACCCCGGGCCCACAACTGTCCCCGTTCTCTCCCCGCTCCCGGGTTTGTCAGTCAGCCACGCAGGACCTTTGGGGACAGGACCCCTCCTCCTTCTGCCCACTCCCTTCTCATCTTGCTCACCAAGGCAGGGAGGTTCTGCATTCAGCTCTGAGGTCATTGCTGAGAACCTCCAACAGCCTTGTCCAGACCACGACCAACTGCTAACGGCTTCACCACCCATTTGCTAACTCGGGGCAGCTCTAAGCCCCTGTTGCACTAATGCAATGACCCCCATGTTGCAAGATGTTGGCTTCCACTGTGTCATTGTGAAGACAGTCCTGCCAGCATCACAGGGCACCATGGCAAACGCAGAGACATGGCAACCTCAAGGTGAAGGGCAAGGACAGGTCACCTCCTGTCTCTGCTGACAGCTGCCATCACTTCGGTGTGCCAAGCTTCAGGTGCACCCTAACACCTCCCTGGAATACCATAAGGAGTTTGGGGAGGCACTGGAGCTTGGTAGAGGCAATCTTGTGGACATGGAGCTTCGTAAAGCTCCTGTCCTGTCAGCAGCTGAGATCCTCAGACAAAATGCCTGGATGATCCATACACTCGTCACCTTCAGAGCCATAATAATGTCTCAGCGAAAAAAGCTCCTCCTGCAAGGGACGAACCATACTGAGATCCAAAAGAAACAACCTTATCCGGGTCACCATAGTGACAACTTTCTCCAGGAACTTGTATGGACAGTCAACTGAGACAGAAGCAGGATAAAGCATCCCATCCCTGCTCCTTCCAAGAGGGAGATGACAAAGGAAAGTGCTCAGATGGAGAAACACGAAGAAAAGGTTTCTACATCGTTGGTTACTTGTTAATGAAGAAGCACTTGGGTAGGTGATAATCATAACTGAAGAGGCATTCTGGTGGCACACCTCCTTGGGACATAATCAAACCTTTCAGTAGAAATTTCTTTTGTTTAGAGGCTCCCCATCACCATTTCAGATTGGAAGCCCTTTTTGCAAATGCTTTTAATAGATAAATAAAGAAAGAAAAGGGCATTTTAACAGTATGGGGTTTTTTCAGGTTTTCACCCTGCACTTGCATAATTCAAAACTATTGGACCAGAAAGACAGACAGACAGACACTGTCTGTCTGCAGGCATGGCAACAAGTGTGACTACTTTTCAACAGCCACCCACTGGAATAAGTGCATGCCTTGCAGTTATTTCAGAGCAAAATTACTCCCTTCATTTCCTTCTCTTTAAAAGCCAGGGAAATTAAGTATCACTTAAGGAAATAACACCACGACATTCCAGCAGCATTAGGGTTTGCTGGCACGACAGCCAAGGAAGGCCACATTTGCCATTTTTCCCTGAGCAAATGTAATTTGGCTGCTTTCAGACATAAAAGCATCGACCTGGACAGTAGCACAAAGTGTTGCCTATGGAAAGGAGATCTGGCTCTGGCTGCAGCAGGCATTACTGATGGGCAGTGGGGAGGTAGTGGGGATGGCAGCCAGCTGCAGGGACCAAGCCCACAGCTCTCTGCTTCTTGGGGGCTGCAGAAGATGACTGCCCCATGGATGTGGGGAAATGCAGAGGACAGTTTGGAGCTGGGGGCTGTGGCCATGGCCCAGTCAGTTGCACCAGCTGAAGGGTGGTTTCCTGAAGGACTTTTTCCAGGGAAGCTGTGGGTGAGTAACCCTCTGCAAAGACCAGTCTGGCTGCATGGGGGAAAACAGCCCACCCAAGGGGGAAATGGAGACAAACACCTTTTGCAGCTTCAGCCACAAACCCTCAACTTCCCACTCGACTTCTGGGGTCAAGCTGGACACCTTCCCTGATGCCAGGTCACCAGGCCCAGCTGGGCTGTACATAAGGTAGGGGTGAGGGCTCCCTGCCTCGAGCAGCAGCCATGGCTTGTCCTGCAGCAGACCATGGCTTGTCCTGCAGCAGACCTCTGCACAGGCAGGGATCCACTAAGTCCACTTTGTGGGGGAAATATTTTCCTTGCCTAGACTGTGCCTGGCTGCCCCTTTCTCAGCAGGTATAGCTGGCAAAGCTCAGGGTGATGGAGAAGACTGAGATGTTCCAGGATTATAAACCCCTCATGGCTGGATCCAGCTTTATATATGTGCGTGTGTAGCACCCAACATAGAAGCACCTATTAAAAACTAGCTCAGAAAGAGCAGCAATGATGATCTTGCCTTGCTGTGGTGGCCCAGAGATGGATTTTGAAGTCCTCAGATGGCAAAAGCTCAAAGGGGTACCCGGCTATGGCTCAGCTCACTGGCACTGAAAACATGTGCACAAGTACCAGCAAGGGACATGAGCAGATTTTAATTAACAATTACTCCCCAAAGTGGTGTGGGCTTTTCTTTTGCACACTGCCAGACATTCAGATGTGGGGACCTCAGGGGTGGTTGCAGACAGCACAATGCCTCACAAATCAAAGGGGTGGAAAAAGGGGTGAACATCCAGCGCCCCACTGCCTCTTTACCCCTCCTATCTTCCTGGCCCCTTACCTGGTCACTCTCATACAGGGCCTGGAGCGGGCTGCGACCAGCCTTCCCCTGCCAAGTGGATCTCATAACTCCATCTTCTGTGGCTGGAAAAGGAGCAAAAAAACAATTTGAGTGGTTGTAAGAGGCTTCTTCCCTCACCCTATCTGGAGATGTCCAAGTCAAGTTGGGATAAGGCAATGTTCCCCAAGAAGAGACATATCCATTTGGCTCTGGGAAAAGATGCTCAAGCACTGCTTGTCCCTCCTTGTTATCTTTTAACAAAACCTGCAGTTAGGGTTCCCAAGGTCCAAACCTAACCTCTAAACAAACAAACAGGAAAAAGAAATACCATAAAGATAATAGCTTGTTAAAAATTCAGGAGCAACTGGGAAGAGTTTGATGCATGTGCTTTTGGGAAATGCCATCCTGTGCAGGCAGCATTGACAAGGGAATGACCCAGGAGGTGACAGGACCCTGACGGGCACTGCCACTGTCCCATGAGGGGTGAGGCAACATCAGTGCTTGGCAGGGTATGGAGCAGATCCAACACCAGCAACTCTGGGTTGAGTCCCCACAGGCTTGAAGTTTCCACTTCCATCTTGAGAGTCAGTCATTAGCAGAGGTTGGTCAGATGTGTTGTCTGACTGAAAAGTCATTTTAAGTTCTTATTTGTTTTTTTTAATCCCTTGCATTCTAAACCAGTGACAGCTCCTGGACTTGTTGGAAGCTGAAGATGGCCATGCAAGAAGTCCTCACCCCTCCCGTGCCAGGCACATTGACTGGTTTCATTTTGGAGGTCTGTTTGCAGCAGCACAAATCTGAGGCTGGATCTGGCCAGCCACAAATCTGCTGATTTGTGACAGATTCTCAAGTTCTCATGCTCATAAATTATGTACGGATACAACCATCTTCCAGGCTATGAAGCATCTGCTTTAGCTGCCATCCCTCAGCCCCAGGGACCTCTTTCCAGCACAGCGTGAGCAAGAATCACGTGGCCCAAATATCCCAAACCTAATGCATGGAACCAGTCACAACAGGGGAGCAGACTCTTGACTGCAGTAACACCTCCAAGCACCTGTTCTACCTTTCTCCTACCCTCTGCTTCTTGCCTCTGACCCTCTCCCCTGGCAGAGGATGCCAGTTTTCATATGAGATGAACATTTCTAATCATGGAGGTTGTGAAGCCCTGGAGCTGGCTTCCATAGAATAAATCACAGTGTGATTGGAATGGAAGATGATGCTTTTTACTGGAGGGGATGACAGGACACACTGATCTGGAGATCATGGCCTGAGAGTTTCTTCCAGTAATCCAAGCTCCTGCTTCCACAGGGACCTTCTAGAATCTCAGAGGGATGTTATGTGCAGAGGGAAAAGTATCTCCCACAAACCATTTCTGGTTTTTAACACAGAGGCTTTTCACACATCAGTTTGGGCCTCCGGATCTTTTTGTTCACTGACCACTGACTACTGTGTGCAGTTCTGGAGTTCCCAGCACAAGAAGGACATGGAACTATTGGAGCAGGTCCAGAGGAGGCCACAAAGATGCTGAGAGGGCTGCAGCAGCTCTGCTATGAGGACAGCCTGAGCGAGTTGGGGCTCTGCAGCCTGGAGAAGAGAAGGCCTCCCAGAGACCTTATAGTAGCCTTCCAGTATCTGAAGGGGACTACAGGAAGATTGGGGAAGGGACTACTGACAGGGTCTTGCAATGACAGGACAAGGGGTAATGGGTTTAAACTGGCAGAGGGGAGATTGAAACTGGATGTTAGGAGGAAGTTCTTTGCCGTGAGGGTGGTGAGACACTGGCACAGGTTGCCCAGGGAGGTTGTGGCTGCTCCCTCCCTGAAGGTGTTCAAGGCCAGGTTGGATGAGGCCTTGAGCCACCTATACTAGTGGGAGGTGTCCCTGCCTATGGGAAGATCATCTAGATGATTGTTGAGGTCCCTTCCAACCTTACTATTCTATGATTTCTATGACCACCACCAAACAAGCCCACATCTGTTCTGCAAGCCCCAGATGGCACCTTTACAGTCAGAACAAGTGGAAGGAGAACTTCAAATGCCATCCTTGCTTGCATGTGTTTATATTTAGCTTAAACCAAAACTGCTCCAAACTAGAAAGTCACCAGGGTCTAAGCTAAGCATTATTAATTCCTAGAGCTGTAATTAGGGGGAAATGACTGCCTGCCCTCACAAGATTTCATCAGCAGTGCATGTAAGGCTGGCGTGTTCATGGGACACGACACTTCCTGCAGCACTGGGTTGGCCGAGATGTGACTCAATGAAGAGGGAACAGTTTCCTCCTCAGGCCCTTGCACCAGTTGCCCCAGGGAGGGTGAAACAGCATCTGTGCTAATGAGAGATAAGTGGGAGAGCGCTGGGCTGAGATGCTCATCTCTGTTTCACATTTCCAGGTTCACCACTGATAGCGAATGAGATTGACCCTGAAAACTCCACTCAATGCAGCTTGGATCTGTGAGCAGAGAGCATTAAACTCGAATCAGTTTCCTGGCCAGGGCTGACAAATACCAGTTCAGTTTAAGAGCACGACCCTGCTGTGGGCTGCCTGTAAGCGTCCTGTACTGCAGCAGACAACGGTCCTGCATTAGTAAAAGTAAAGTGGAAGCATTTGTTTCTGAGATTAACACATGCGTGAACCAGACCTTCTTACCAGGGCCATAAGCAAACCCTGGGTGGTTGAGGTTGATCTGAAGCTGTTGGAAATGCAAATTCCTCATGCCAGCACTGCCCAGGGCTGTGCAGAAACAGCCTCAGGGAAAGGCTTCGGCACCCGGTGCAGGGTCAGGTCACGGCCCGGGAGGAGCGGACTGGCTCTGCAGGAGGCTCTTTAGGGTGAACAAAAAGCAAATCTGCAGTACAACAGGGAGCGAGCAGAGGTCAGGCAGGTCAGATCTGTGCTCTGACCCCTCTAGACTGTGCTTTCGGTGCTGCTGAAGCAGGGGAACAAGTCTGGTGACGGACTGCTGCACCTCGCCTGACTCTTGCCGACAGCCCCAGCAGAAACATTGCAAAACGGATTTCATTCAGCCTTTCCCCAGCGCAAGATCTGGCAGAGAACAAGGCGTCTTCTCCAGATAGCAGCAGACCCCCCGGGATCCCTGCTATGCTCACGCTGCGCAGAGCTCCAGAGAAAAGAGACAAAAAAAAAAGGAAGAAAGCTGCCAGGCTTCTCTGTGCGGCTGGAGGAACCTAGAGTGCTGAGCTGGCAGGGGAAGAACCAGCGCTCCGCACTCACTGCGTCTGGACAACTTCTGCTCTCCCAAGCCATGACACCATCCCCGCCCGGGGCACTCGCCAAGCTCTTCAGAGCGAATGTCTGGCCCAGTGGCAAGTTTTTACAAGGCTCCAACCGCAGGAAGCCTCCCTCCTCGGAAACCCTCCGCTCACGCTACACGCAGCCTCCTAAGGAGAAGAGCACATGGGCTCCTGGCTGGGCCGATGATGACTTTTGGATAAAGTGTTGGATCCTGCAGCAGAGGGGAAGATGCAGCAGCTGCAATCGTGCAGCCCAGCAGAGGGCTGTAGCTGATCTATGTGCCCCATGGGACCAAAGCATCCATCCTCCACGGGGCTGGGGTCGGAGCAGCTGCAAATGCCTGCAGCCAGGAGTGTGTGCTTGAATGGAGAGAAGTCTGGGATTCCTGTGCCCAAAGCATTTCCAAATCACCTGGGATAGCCCAGCAGAGCAACACTGGCTGTCACAGTGGTAGGCAAGCCAGGGCTGGGCTGCTGTAAGCTGCCAGAGCAGTGGAAGGTCTGGTGATGGTGGTCTAGTGGAGTCCAATCCCCTTAAGACCAGTGTTTGGCACCTAACACAGTTCTGCTGCATGACCCCAAATGTGGCCATCCTTTTTTCACAATGTCTCAGCCCCTGCACCACTTCTGCTGATGCCCTCCTCTCCCAGTCCTCCCCACATCATCAACCTCCATGTCATGCAGCTCCATCATGCAGCTACATGAACATAGTGCAGCCCTAGTTTTAACACAAAATCCTGCTTCCCCAGCAGCTCCATCCCAACCACCTCATCCTGCAATCCCCCAGTATGCTCCCACCCTGGGATCTCTCCCCATCCTGTTCTCTAAGTGCTGTCCCATTCTGTCCTTGTCTTCACCACATACCCCAAGCAAGCAACAGCTCACATTAGGAAAGTTGAACTCAAGGGTCTCCATAGCTGGCTGAACTGCACAGCTGGAGAGAAAAAAATCATGAGGGGGCAACAGAGGAAAGGCTCAATTCTTGATCTGTGCCGGTTTCTTCCATCAAATCTGGCATACAGCCTGGACTACAAGGAAGAGGAGGGAGGAAGGGGGCATATAGACAGGGGCATTTACACATCTTTTCGTTCATGCTGAGAGCAAGTCAATTTCCCCGTCCCTTGCACCATTAGCTTACCCATCCCTGGGGTGCTCCTGGGACTCCAAGAACTTTGAGAAAGCCAAGGAACACAGAAATATATGATGGTGTTGAGCAGACACTATGATGAGAATAAATAGGCAGTTCATGCTGCATTTTGGCACCAGGGCCCTGAGTACAGCAGGATCTTCCATCACAGGGGAGCTGCCAAGATCTCTGCATACTGGCTTTCCTCCTGACTTTACAGCTTGTAACTGAGATTCCCAGATTCCACCCCAGGCAGTGGCAATCCTTGGAAATTTAGCATTGCCACAATTGTATCCGAAAGCAGGGATTTCACTTAGCCAAGGTATATGGAGATTCTAAAGGGTAGAAAACATCAGCCCTTGGCAACTGCTGGATTACTATTGGGGTCACAAACATCAAGACAGAGTAGGTCTGTGATGCAAATCCAAAGCGGTTCTTCGATGAGACAGGCAGAAGGAAATACCACATTTGTCCTTTGCACCTTCAAAGGATGAGGGAAGGGAATAGGAGTCATGCAGAGTGAGAGACTGAAACCCCTGTGCTGAGGCAGTAACCTTGACCAGATATGACTGGATTAGGTGAGCCTCAAAGAGAGCTGTGGTACACTTAGGAGTCCCCTGTGCTACAAGTGCTTCCATCCTTTCCTTTGAGCTCAGGAAGGCAACACGCTCCCTCCCTCCTTTGCCCTTGCAGCCCAGGTTTTAGTGCTGTCCCATCAAAACTGAAGTTGTTCTCCTGCAGAGATCAATACCACAGCAGGATCTGGGGTTTCAGTGACTTGCCAGCTCTCTTTAGAAAAGGGAATAGATTTTAAAGCTGTGGATATTTAGGTGTACTAGCTGATTGCAAAGACAGCAGACGTGTGAGGGAAGGGAAAGACTGGATCATGCCCATCTCAGACTTTTGGAAGCGCAAGTGAAAGACTTTGCTGCTTTGGCTGCAGAGGCTCTTAATTATGGAGGAGGGTTCTCTGCAACCACAACAGCAAGTCCAACGCCTGAACTGAAGAGTTTGGCTAGGAGACAGGATTCAGGCAGTGACAAGCCTGCTAGGCTGACATCAGCATTACCAAGGTTTTAGAAAACAGTCTGAAGGAAAGAAAACAAAAGATGTGGGTGCAACTGGATGGGGGAATAAAATCAACATGGAATTTACTCGGCACAGCTTATACCCATGCAATGTCATGTGAATAAACAAAAGCATTTCTGTAGATTCAGCATATGTGGTAGATCTTCACCCAGACAAAGGTGAGATGTGACACACCACAGGAAGTAAGTACTTCAGTTAGAGAAGGTGAAGTTTAAAAATTGAACTGTAAGGGACACAAGCAGCTGGAAAGCAGGCAGTATTTAAATGGGAAATGCTGGGCAGAAGGTGGATTTCTAGTAAGAGATCTCCAAGACTGACTTCAGAATCAACACTTCTGGAGCAAGCTGACATAGAACAGAAAGATACTGATGATGGACAAAGCATTGGGAAAGGCTGCCATGGCAGGGAGAGACTGAAACTCCAAACAGAGAAATTAGCACTTCATCCTGGACCAAGGGAGTGGAAATTCAACGGAATAATTTCACAATGTTAGAGTTCAGCAGCTTTTGCTACTTTGCTTCTGGAAGTGGCAGGAGGTCCCAGATGTATTAGTTCTGGGCTATCAGCTGCCAGTGTGACAGTCACACAAAAAAACGGGCAAATGAAGCCCTGAAACCTATCGGGTGAGGTATTTGCCATAGCAGCCAAAAAAGCATGGATAGTATTATCCATAGCATTGGTGACCCTCCCCTGCAGCGGTCGCAGCTCTGCTCTCCTGGGACCAAGGCAGATCCAGGGCTGCTGAGGGAGGCTGCAATGTGACCTGGTCCCAGGACTTGCTGCCCCACAGGAGGCTGCAAGGGCTGGATGCCTGTATAAGCTAAGCCAGGATGTGATTGTCCCCTGGGGTAGAGAGGGGCTGTTAAGTGTTTCATGTACAGGATATCTCCATGTCCACTTGCTCTTGTGCAAGATAGGAAGAGGTCTGCAAACTCCAGATCAGTGGGAACCTGGCCAAGATGCAGCAGGAGGAATCCTAACCACTTTTGGGCTGGAGGATGGAACTTTTCAGACATTTTCCAGGCTGGACCCTGGGGCCATGAGAAGCCAAAAGCTCCAGTTGTGGTCTTTAATACAAAACACCAGAGAGGTTTAAAACCTGGAGATGCAGGGGTCTCCAGTCAAGAGAAGTGAGGAGACAGCACATGTGCTTGCATGTGAGCACACAGCCCAGAGGCCCAAAGCAGCTGCTCCTGACCCCACCACTGTCTCCCCGCTTGCTCTCTCGCAACCCCAGCTTCACTTCCTGTTGTGTCTGCACAAAAGCTAAAAAAAGAGAAAAATAATAATTGTGGTGCCCAGGCACCCAAAATGATCAGTCTGAGTGCTAATTACAGCCTGCAGCTCCCAGCAGGCGAGTGGGATAGCTGCTGGTTGGACTGCAGGCAGACAGCCCTCAGGGCAGCCCTTCTTGGAAGGGAATGGATGCTCCCAGGCCAAACCCAAAAGCTCTGACCTTGGGGCCGGTGGGGTGTGAATCCATCACATTTGTGATGGATTTGCAATAGGTTTGCATTTGTGATGGATTCTGGCTCTGAATATAGCAAAAGGTACTGATGTATCAATTGTCTGCAGACATGTGGCGTGTGTGCAGTTGAGCTGTGTTCAAAGGAATAAGAAGGGTTTGCAGTGGGAAGCAAATAAGAACAATATCATAAGCGTGGGGAAACAACACTCAGAGCTCTGTAGTACAAAGGGATCAGCACTTGCTTTAAGTCAGTCAATGGAAGAGTCAGAAATTAGGATCCAGATCTGCTGGAGAGCAGCCCTGTGAAGAGGGTCCTGGGAGTGCTAGTGGATAACATCCATGAGGCAGCAATGTGCTCGTGTGGCCAACAGAGTCAATGGGACCCTGGGGTGCATTGACTGTGTCCAGCAGATCAAGGGAGGTTCTCCTCAGCCTTTACTCTGCCCTGGTGAGACCTCATGTTGAGTACTGCATTCAGTTTTGGGGTCCCCAGTTTAAGAGGGACAGGGATCTCTGCTGGACAGAGTCCAGCACAGGGCTACGAGGATGATGAGGGGACTGGAGCACTGCCTGATGAGGAGAGGCTGAGGGACCTGAGGCATTTTAGTCTGGAGAAGACTGAGAGGCGATTTAATAAATGTTTGTAAATATCTGAGGGCTGGGGGTCAGGAAGGGGCGGGGACCACAGGCTCTGCTCACTTTCTGCCTGGGATAGGACAAGGAGCAGTGGATGGAAGCTGCAGCACAGGAGGTTCCAGCTCAACACAAGGGGGAACTTCTTTACTCTAAGGGTCACAGAACACTGGAACAGGCTCCTCGGAGAGGTTGTGGAGTCTCCTCTGGAGACTTTCAAGGGCTGTCTGGATGTGTTCCTCTGTGACCTGAGCTAGATTGTATGGTCCTGCTCTGGCAGGGGAGTTGGACTCAATGATCCCTTTGGATCCCTTTGGCCAACCCCTGACATCCTGCGATCCTGTGATCTCTTTATGGGCACACCTCAGACTCTGCTGACTCCTCTCCAGCATCTCACATACACAGGCAGTGAATATTTCAGGGGTAGCAGTGATACTTCACTCATCCTTGCCTGCAGAAACACAGCCCTGTTCCATGAAGACAGGCTCCTCATTGTTAAAATAGCTGCACCCAAGAGACAGGAGGAGGATTCTGCCATCTAATTTAAGAGGGGATATTGAGACTGTGCTATTCAAAGCCAAAGCCTAGCTGCAACCACTGGCTGCTGAATCTGTCCAATTTTCGATTTTAAGATCCAAGAGGGAGGAAAAAAAAAAAGAGAGAGAGAGACACACAAGAGAGAAAAAAATAGAGCTTGAGAGTAGCAGTGATAGATCCAGACAGTTCCTGCAGTCCGAGTGCAGTTTTCCCTCCTGCTTTGATAGCAAAGTCTGGGAGATGCAGCTTAGTTGCAACTGGACACTTTGTCTGTGTGAGGATGGTCCAGAGCACATGGAAGCTGCAGTCAAAGCCTTGGGCAGCAGCCAGTGGTCTGCATGAAGAGCAGCCCTGCTTGGTGGCATAGTGATGGTCTCAAGGAAGCAGTTTATGCTCTAAGAAGCTTGGGCTAGTACTGTGGAGAAAACATTGCTCCATTTCCACCTAAGCACAATGGTTGATTTGTTTTTGTTTTTTTTTCTAAGACAGATGCTCCCCTAAACAAAGATGATATAGGAATGCAAACACCAACGTCCCACAAGTAACTCCAGACTCAGTGACACGGCTGAAGGAAGTGACATCTCTGTGATGGAGATGACTTGCTTTCTTGCAGGTTGCATTCAGCTGTGAAAAAGTGTGGCAATTCTGGCATTCAGGCATCTTCAGAGCTAAGAGAGCACCTCTGGAGATTAAAACCGAAATATTTTCCTATCTTTATTCTTACTGGAAGGTTTTGATTAGGGTACACAATTTTTTTTTGGCTTCAGCAAAGAGGCAATCTAATCTACTTAAATTCCTGAGACTTCTCAGTTTTACTGCATCCAACAAGCTAGGGATATAAACAACAGAGGCTGAACTAAAATCCTGGAGAAGAAAGGAAAAGAAATCTAACAGAGCCACCTGCTTGGTTTGCTTAAATTCGTCCTTCAGCTTTGTGAACTCAGACACAACCACCTCTGCTGGGGAGATGCACGTGAAACGAGAAGCAGGAGCTCTAACTGACTGGGCTTCAGCCAGGTGTTTGCACTCAGAACTGGTTCAGCAGCTTACTGGATGACCTCGAAAAACTCAGATCTGCTAGAGCATCTTCTCTGCCAAGGCTGATGATCCTCTACTTGCGATGGTGCTGTGGGGAGGGGAAGACACAGCTGCCGTGAGGCCACACGAAGGGGCTGCACACAATGCCACAGCCCAGCAAGATGTGTCCTCTCGCAGGGCCCTGCAGTGCCTTGCCACCTGCTCGGCCAGCAGCACCTGCTCCATCTGCTGTTCTGAGATGTGGTGCACTGACAGCAGCCCTGTGTCCCCTCACACTGCTGTGCCACACAGGCAGCCAGCTCCAGAGAGTTAGGCAGGACTTTGTCTCTCACCGTCCCGTGGCACCACTGGAAAATGTGTATTCTCACAGGGGAAAAGGGAATGTCCTAAACATGCTGGATGCAGGGCAGAGGCTTTGAGGTCCCAGTGTGGGAGATCTAGAGTGGACTGCAAATGCCAGAGAGCTGGTTGAGGACGTCAGGAGTGTGGCAGTGCAAACATGGGAGCTGTACCTCTCTCTGGAGGAGAGCCAAGAGCATCAATCACAGCTAAGAACATGGATCCCTGAATCTTCGGGACAAGTTCCATTCTGCCTCCCAAAGTAAAACAGTAACACAATGACTACATACAAAGACCTCAAGCGAGTGCTTGTTCTCCAATGCATCCCCAACCATTGTCCTTCTGGACATGCAGGGGTTGGCAAGAGAACCAGGGGATGCACAAGACATTTAAGACTTGCTTGGTAGCCTCCAGACCTCTGCTGAGGGTCTGCAGGAACTGCCCAGGCTGGGAGGATTCGGAACGAGCTCTCTGAAATAGCAGAGCAAGGTTTTTTCCTACGTTTCCAGAGCTGAGGTTTCACCCCCAGGCAGCTGATAGGTATTTCTGCACTTTGTTTATGCTTTAGCAGTAGATTGTGCCCCTTGGACTGAACATTTTGGGGAGACAGTGTCCTGCTCTGGCAGGAGGGCTGGACCAGATGATCTTTTGAGGTCCCTTCTGGCCCTGACATTCTATGATTCTATGATTCTATTTCAAGGTGAACAGCAATATTCAGATAAGCAAAGGCAACAACAGAAAGTAACCAACCCTAGAAAGAACAACCAGAAGAGATCCTCTCTGATCTTCTCTCCAGGTCTCTCCCCACACACAGGACTGCTCTCAAAGCAGTGTCACTATGAAGAAGGGAAGAGATCAGATATTGACTTTTGATAGTTGTCACCTTGCAAAGCTTCCATGTGGCATCCTGTTGGATCTCTTTTGTTCATCCTGAGGCTGTGCCAGCAAGGGGTAAGCAGGGGGAGTGATGGAGGTGAGCTCGTGTGAACTCGTGAAACCCTGTAATTCAAATACTTACAACATAAACAAACATTTCTTGTCCCAGGCCAACATCCTCATAGCTTGGGAAATGCCCTCGTGGCCCCTCGCATCTACTTCTCTTTGTATGGTGTTTTTCTTCCCAGTTATGGCTTGTTCAACCTGTTCCGCCTCATGACAAAATCCTCTTGCAGAGGCTTGGAGGGAACACAGGGGATCATTTGCTCCCATCAGTAGGTGACCAGCAAGTGACTCTCCTGCTCAGGTTAGGTGGACTTACGTGCAACAGGCAGATCCACTGCTGTTGGCCTCCAGCAGTTCCTCTGCTGCTGCAGAAGCCAGCAGGACGCAAGGTGCCCTGTTCCATGTACTGCTTGCTGCTCTGCAGCCAGGCCTTGGTGGAGGCCAACGGCTCAGCATTTCTCTCTGCTGAGGTGGAGGCAGCACAGAGCCTGTCAGAAACATCTGTCTCAGCTCACTGGTTATGGAAAGGGAATAATCCTCCACTCTCCATCAGACTTCCCCCTGCCAGCTCCTCTCCCACTGCCTGCTGCAGTGACAGCCCAGAGCATCCAGAGGAGCAGCAGGATGTTTCCCTTGCTTGCTCCAGAGCATTTTCAGACATTACAGCAGAGCTAAGGATGCTGCTGAGCTGACCAGCTAGGGACAGTTGAAAGGACTGCACAGGGTGCCCATGCATTTGCACCAGGACCCAACTAACACTCCAATCCTGTACACCTCTCTCTGCAAGGAGGGACAGTGGGAGTTTTAGGAACAGGACTCCAAGGGGAGCCCAAGGTCTGTAGCCACTTATATCCCTACAAGGGTCCTGTAGCAAGTACTCCTCAGATAACCCAGCCAGGCTAATGTAGCGTGCCAGAAGGGCAAGATTAGCATCACTGTTGTGGTACATCCCTAGCACATCCCTGTCCCCTGCAAAAGTACCATGTGATTTAATAGCATTCCCCTGTGTCACCAACCCAGCCACAACCCTCAGGCACTGGAACAGGACCTGGAAGCTCAACGGCTCCTCTGAAGCCACTAGGGAAGTGTCTTCTCTCACCAGCACTGCATCCTAACTCTCAGGTTCAGAAACTAGCTTGGTTTGGGGCCATACACCTCTATTTTCACACAGGGCTGCCATCTCCCACAGCAAAGCCAGCATCACCTCTTGCAAGAAGCAATGTATCTGTCACTGGTGTCACACCCCCCCAGGAGCGTGGACAATCACAATATGTCTGCTCTTGCAGGGATGGGGAGTAAAACACACACAAGCCTGAAGCTCATCTGCTTGTCCAGTGGCAGGCTTAACAAAAGGGGTTTAACTTCTCTCACAACTACAAGACTGCTGCTGACTGAGCCTGTAAAAGGCACCCACATGACAGAGTGGGCTGGAAAACATGTACCTGCTCACTTTGGGGCTGAGGAACAGGTCACTGGAAGTTTCTTGGCTCAGGTCGCGCAACATACCCTTGTTTAGAGGTCCTGCTGAATCAGCCAAGCAAAGAATGGTGCCTTGAGATAGCCTGTTACTGACAGCCCAGCTTGCTGAGACTGCTCCCCACGGGCAGGGAAGCCATTAAAACACTGGTCAGTGGTTCATCTGGTCCTGACTTAGTGTTGGTTTGTTCAGCAGAAATTAAACCGAGTGACTTGAACTTGGTTGGAACAAACAAAACCAAGTCTCAGCAGTAAGAGAGTGCTTGAAAACTTAGCTCAGGCTTTTTATCTCCACTTGCTACACGTTTCCTACCATCCCCCCACCAGCCCTTTTCCAACAGCCAAACCAAATAATTAACCCCCTTACCTTGCAGCACTGAGAAACTGCAGATGGCTAAACAGAGATGCATTGCGAGGAGGTTACCCACAAAGCCAAGGGAAAACCCACAAATAAAAGCAGCTCGAAGGCAAATCTGAGCAGGGCAAGACAGGACGTGCAGGTAAGGAGGTTTGCACAGAGCACAGCCCACATACACCAAGCATGATGAGCTGCAGCAGCAAAACCCAGATCTTGTCTCCCATCATGGATGAAGACATACCTATTTGCATACAGTCAAATGTAATTTCCTAGTCCCACAGGCATTAGGGTCACCCAGAAGTGATGTTTTAGCTGCTATGAAAAGGTACAGCTTTAGGGCAAGATGAAGGAGAGGTGCAAGAAGGGAGATGAAGGCTGCAAAATGGTTCACCCTCTTCCACTTCTCTAGCAACTGCCTAAAACATGTCACTTGTCTGTGGAGCTGATGGAAGGGTCCTCCCAGCCTCTACCATGCTGATCTTCCTCCCCTGGAAATTTCCTCCTTTTCCACAAGTGACACTTGGCTTTCTGTGAAGCTACCTAAGGCCAAATCCAAGCAGCCACAAATGCCCATCCCCAGCAGGCATTTGCAGCCCTGCTGATGAAGCACTCCTATTACCTCCTTCCCGGCCACATTCCTCAGAAGAGGTACCACAGTACAGAGGTGGCACTTTCCACCTCTGAGGAGGTCTAGCTGTACAATTCCAGAGAGCAGGGAGAAGAGTATTTTCCAACCTCTTTCCAACAAATGCACATCTCATTCTTCATGGTTACTATGCCCTCCCCACACCACAGAGTTCCTATGTACACAGAGATCTGAAGGTATTGGGGATTCCCTCAGCACAGTTGTTAGGTGTGCATGGCCTCTCCTCAATGTCCAAAATGACTTCCTCTCCGAAGAAGATGAAAGGAGGTGCCACCCCTTAAAAACAATACCCTTGTTTGCAGCAATCCCCACCTTGCAGCTTCCTGAGAGTCCGAGAGCTGCATGGCATAGCTGGATAGTAAGAGCAGGCAGGCTCCCTGGCACTAACAATCTCCCTCAAGCCAAGAAACACACTCTAAAGAAGGGACAATGAAACACTGTTGTACATGGGATAATTTGACAGACCACATGGCCTTTAACGGGAAAAGTCATTGACTCTTCTGGGGATGTGCCCAGCTGGCTGGAAGGCAGTGGTCCAAGGGCAAGAGGGACAAGAGGGTGTGATGCCTCCAGGAAATACTAACTCAGGGTGTGAACGAAGATCCTATGGAAAGTGATGGACGGGACAAGTCACACAGAAGGGTGAGTAAATGTCCTGCTCTTGTTCCAGCCAGACAGGTAACATCTAAGCCTGCGGCAACAGTGGTTGTGGTGAATGTCCAGGGGTGGAAATGCACAGCCTCAGGGAACTGAAATGGAGCCAAGACTCTGAGCACACCTGTCTCCACCTAAGCATGAGATCCCTAGCGGCTCTGCATAAGCATCTTTTGTCTGGTACCCTGTGCCCAGGGTTCTGGCATGCCTCTGTGGCATCAAGGGATGAAGTAGCAGCAGAGCTGCATCACTTCTCTGACTGATATAGAGACACTACTAATTCCCACAAAGTGCAAATTACTCCTAACGCAGGGCTTATATGCACAGAAATGTAAGGGCAGAGAGCTGTACAGGCAGCCCAGAAGCCCCAGGCATAATAAGGGTTTTCACCTGCTGGCAAAAAGCAGATGGATGCTTCCTGCTTCCTCAGTGTGGGGCTGCAATGTCCCTTCCTCATGACTGTCACCTACCCATAAACAATGGCTCAATGGCTCACACCAGATGCCATAAACCTGCAGACAGCAGGTATGGGGTATTGGCCTCCAGTGCAAAGTGTCATTAAGTGCCACCAGACTTCAGGTTTCTCCATCTGCATCCAGCTCAACACAGACACATTGACTTTCATAGGAAAATGCCTCAGTTCAGTCTCTCAAATGCTGTAGCGACCTTTGTTGGGGAAGCAATGTCACCGTGCCAAGGAATGATGGTAGACACCTCCTAAACAGCCAGCAAGACAGAGGCAGCAACCTTGCAGCTGACCTGACCCCTTTCCCAATCAGTCTCCTGCTATCCTCCATGTCACTGACTTTTTGCTGTCTTCTAGCTCAAATGTGTCCCAGTCAATATCCTAACCAAGAATCACACCTGAGGAGGGCCCTCTGGCAGGTCACACGTGAGGCTGTCACTGCCGTTACTACAGAAATGTGACAATAAAACCTATTTCACATCACCACCCACCCCATCCTCCACAGGAAGCATCCAGAAAATCTCTCTTCAACAGACAGCTTCTTCATTCTCACTCCTCAGGGTCGTCTGTGCCTTTAGCACAGACCATGACTGGAAACAGGACACTGGGCAAGATCTACTACTTCTGCAACACAGCCTGTTTGTCCCATTCAATGCCATGTGGGACATGGGTTGGGAGGAGGGCAGCAGCAGCCCAACATTCAGAGCTATGTGGACTTCTCTCCAAACTACTAAAAAGCAGAGTGGCCTCTGCTGAAAGGGCTCCAAAGAAACATGGCAAGCACTGCTGACAATGTTATCTCCACTGTCCTCTTCCATTAATCCTGTTGCAGCTTTAGCAGGATCTGGAAGCCACGGTGAGGACTTTTCACCATTAAAGGTGTGCAAGCTCTCCCAGAGGCTGCAGAGCTGTGTGCACCCTCCTGCCAGCACCCACTCGTGTGTCAACAGAGACAATGGACTCCTGTGTACAGTTTGCTTCTCGTGGTTGGATGACAAACCCAGCCCACAGAGATTCCTATTTGCAGTGCAAACTCAGCACTCAGCAGTTAACACTGGAGCTGAGAGACAGTTTAGCATTAATGGGTTTGCAGCCAATTTTGTCTTCCATACGCTGTACACAACTGCTCAGATAGTAGCCACAAAGGTAGCTGAGAGGTTTATGGGGGTGTCAGTAGACCTATGTCTGTTTTTGACCTGCTACAAAAAGAACATTAAAGTCCTGATGTGAGATTGGGGTTGAACAGCCTGCACTGAGTTTAGACTTCTACTGCGTGCCACACACCCTGAGCTGGAAAACAATTACCTTTCTACATTTATTTTTTGCCTCTGTTTTTTTTGTTTTGTTTTGTTTTGGTTTTCCCTAACAGGAGACTGTGCAGCCTTTAACAACTGCCTGGAAGAGACTCTCAAAACCTGAAATCCCTGGTCTGTCCAGGCTTCGGCAAGATGATTCCTGCTCAGGGAGTGTTGGCTAAACCCAAGAAGCAACTGTGATTCAGAGATCTGATTGCTGGACATGTTTTAAAATCATTTGAGCATTACTCCTGATGCTCAAGGTCCTGGGAGGTTTACTTAGGAAGAAATTGCTGCCGTTGCCATTAAGAAGGCATTAAAATTATACACGGAAGCATCTTGTTTTCTGTAAAGCCTCATGAAAGCTCTTTCCTCTCAATTCCTGTTTTCTCACACAGCTCACTTTATGTTTCAGAGGACATTTTTTTCTTCATTTCTCACTGATGGCACCTCTTGGACCATGACAGTGCCATCAGATCTACCCAAGCACAGGGTTTGGCACAGCTGACCCTTGGTTGTGCGGCTTTCTCCTCCTCAGAGACAGCGTTGGCTCAGTCTCTGTTTTTCAGGGACAGTTTTCTTATTTCAATTTAAGTCGACTTGAGTCAAGGATCAGCCAGGGCAACTCTAATCAAGTGATGGAAAAGGGTGACAGCTATAGGATTAGCTCACAATAAATCATGCACAGGGGGAAAGAAAAAAATGAGTTGCTTCAAGGAACCTGCCAAATGCCAGACCATCATCTGCAGGGACCAGAGCAGGAACAGAGCCAGTATCAGCTGCATCTGGACACTGTCCCATTCAGTGGTTCTTCCCAAACCCTCAAGTCTCCATGGTGGCAGGAGGCTCTGGTCACCTAGTACCAGTCTGAGATAGGTATCAGGAAGGTTTAATAGAAGGATCACAGGCAATTGAGCTGGGGGGGCTGTACTTCACTAGAACACCAGCCCCAGTTCTCTGCTGTCACAAGGACTGTGATTAAGATCTTTACAGGAAATAGAAAACTAACAGCGTCCAGCAGGAATATGGCCTTTGGGAGCAAATAAAATATCTGTGCACAAGTGCCATGCAACCTTCTGTTTTCAAATGGTTAATTCCTCCTACAAGCCAAGCTAGAAGCTTTCCAAGAGCAATTTCTCTTCCCCATTATGCCTCTCTCTCTCCTGGCCCCAGCTGGCTGCTTGCATATATAATGCAGGCCTGAACTGCCAGCGTTTCCATTCCTTGTCAATAAACTCCTCCTTTCCAGTCTGCTGCTCTACAGGAATTGCAGCAAAAGGGCTTGTGCTGGCAATACCATGGCAGAGATCCCTGCCAGGATGCACAGGGGTTGATTTTCAGCTGCCAAGGCTGCAGCAGAGACCCACCTCTCCCCTGCACACCCACACATCCCACTGTGTCCATACCCCTACACGTTTCTATCACCAGGGCAGGCTTAGGCAAGCCACAGCTGCAGAAAGCTCTTGGGCTCAGCCAGCAACATGGGACAAGAGCCCATCTGCACCAGCCTGCTGCCTTCTGCTCGGCTGCTGGGGCCACAGCAGGCCAGGGTGCCAAGGGATCAGCCTGGACCTGCTCAAAACCTGTCCACAGTGAGGTCTGGCTCAGGCAGATGCTGTCGGTGCCTGCACAAAGGCTACCTGCACACAAGGAAGAAAAGTCTCTCTAAGGCAGCATGGCTCAGTGACTTGACTGCTGAGTATTTTCAAGTCATCTTGTCAGTTTTGTGCATCTGGAATTGATGAAAGCCTCTACAAGGAGATCTTGAAAAAAATGCACATTCAGCAAACCCTTCGGAACACAGCCGTTCCCTCCCCAGCTTTGCTCCGTGGCTTTCACTCCTCTGCTCTCAGTGGAGGCAGCTGAGGGTCTGTGTCCTGCCTTTGTAAATGACAGCAGATCATTAACCTGTGAGACTCACTGCCACCAGATACCGAGCAAGAGGCTTTACAGTGTGCTGAAGAGATGCATGAGCTTGCAGAGGAGGACAGGAGCTAACTGCAGCTTGCACAAGTCTAGGCAGAACAATCTCCAGCATGTAACTTCTCACCACATGGCTCCTTGTGACGACTACTGCTGCATTTAATAGGGAGCATAGACTGAGGCCACCAAAGAGCCCTGTCAGCTCACTCAGCATGTTTACCAGAGGACACGAACATCTTCAGTGTCACTGCAACACAGAGATCCAACATCACTGGTAGCAACTTGTCTGAGTGGTTGTTGGATTTGTTTCCCTGTTGCCAGACAAGCCCTGAGAACAGGTATTAGCAGAAGCTGCTCTGAAGGTATCTCTTTGCTTTTTACATGGAATGAGCAAGGTCTAATGGAGAAAGAAGGGAACCAGGAGTCTTGTACCTACACTCACCCACCCAGCAGAGGCTCTTCATGGGCAACCAAAGCAAAACTCCACCAGCATCAAGTCAACCTTCCTTGAGTCTCACATTGCCTGTGTCTTCCAATCCTATTGCAGTACAGGGATATGAATCTCTTTAATACTGCTAGGAGTAAACTTGGAAAAACTCCGAGCTGTGAATATGGTGCCCCTGCAACCTTTACAGGAGGAACATCCTGGCTCTGCAGACATGTGCAGGACTGAACTCGCCACCTTCCCATGCCATGGAGAAACAGGACAGTGCAGAGGCACTCTCCACCCCCTGGGGACAGGGGCAGAGCCACATGCTTGCAGGGCATCACAGAAGATCAAGGCTTGTTGAGGAGCTCCTCATCTCCAATTAGTTTATGCTAATTTCCCAGGTTCTTGCCTTGAAGGAAGCCCTCTGGAACCAGGGTGAGGGCAGACCCAGAGACACCCACACCCGTCAGCTCCAAATAAATATCACCTTTGAACTTCATGTCAATATTACCTGTGTTACTGTAGGGTTAGGAATTCATGCCACAGTGCAATGAAGCAAAATCTGGCCAGAGAGGAGGCTCAGATCAGGTTTCTTGTTACCAGTGAGGCTGCAAATCCACAGGCAGAGCAGTCTTCCTGGAGAGACCACTCAGAGGGATGCCTCAAACCCACGGCTCTTGCTTCTTCCCCAGAAGGACTGGGAGAGCAGCCAGAACATGGAGGTCTATTAATCAAGTGGCGTTTACAAAGAGAAGAATAAGCTGTGACCAGTGCTGTGACAAGTGGCCACAGAAGTGACAAGGGATGGGAAGAGACTCACAGTATCACAGTATCACCAAGGTTGGAAGAGACCTCAAAGATCATCAAGTCCAACCCGTTACCACAGACCTCAAGACTAGACCATGGCACCAAGTGCCACGTCCAAACCCGCCTTGAACACCTCCAGGGACAGTGACTCCACCACCTCCCTGGGCAGCCCATTCCAGTAGTGAATGACTCTCTCAGTGAAGAATTTTCTCCTCACCTCGAGCCTAAACCTCCCCTGGTGCAGCTTGAGACTGTGTCCTCTTGTTCTGGTGCTGGTTGCCTGAGAGAAGAAAGTAACCTCCTCCTGGCCACAACCACCCTTCAGGTAGTTGTAGACAGCAATAAGGTCTCCCCTGAGCCTCCTCTTCACCAGGCTCAACAATCCCAGCTCCCTCAGCCCCTCTTTATAGGGCTTGTGCTCGAGGCCTCTCACCAGTCTCGTTGCCCTTCTCTGGACACGTTCGAGTACCTCAATGTCCTTCTTAAATTGAGGGGCCCAGAACTAGACACAGTACTCAAGGTGTGGTCTAAAAGACCATGACATGCAACTGTCCACGCCCAGAATGATCGCTGGCACATATCTTGACAGACATCGTGGCTACAGCTGCCAGCATCTAGCCATCTGCTGTGCCCAGGCTAGGGACTTGCTGACCTGCTACTTCACCCACTACGCAGACAGTGCCACCTTCAGAAAAGCCTTTTTGGGGAGAAAGTAACTTCAAGTCCAGATGGAAAATGCTCTGGGGGAGCCTATGAAAATGCAGACCCACTATGAACAAGTAGGGTCTCCCCAGCATCGAGTGCCTCTTCAGCACAGCAGCTCTCAACATCTGCAATCAGCCACAGTTTGTCTACATGGTCACGTAACAGACATGTCATCTGAGCATGACACCAGACTTGGACCTGAGGCAGGGCAGTTTGCAGCATCTACCAGCTGTGGAAACAGTCCCACACTGCAACACAGCACCACACAGGTTCAGTGAGGGTCATCAGGCAGAGCGGCACCGCTGGGAACACTGAACACATGTATCTTTGACTGCTCCAATGCATTAGTGATGATCATTGGCAAGAAGGAGGGAAATCAGGACATACTAACTGAGAGAAAGGCAAATAGGGCTTGAAGGAGGCAGGCTGAGCTCCTCCTGGGCATGGAGTCAGGAAGCTCTCATCACTGCCCAGGGGAGGACCCTCCAGAGACTGCATTGGGAGGTGTATGCAACTGGGAGAGCTGAAGTTGGCAGACACCGAATCCACATTCACTCTCATCTGCAATGAGAATTGTATTTTTAACACACATTCTGATTTTCATGTCGGCACAGAGCTGCGAAAGGATGTGGGCTATGTGGCCAGCTTTTCCTGTATGGGTGGATGGTGACGAGCCACGTTGGTTGTAGATGCAGCTAGTGAAACCAAGGGTGTCAGACCTCCTGCAATATCAACCAGCAGGAACAAAAACTGCTTTTTTCTCCCAGAAAAGACCAACTCCCAGCTCTTCCCTGATGAATTCCCATCAGTCTGCCTGCCAATACATTTACAACTGTTTTATATAATCGAAGCTCATCCAAATATTAAGAGCTCCTCTGCCAAGTTGCAAGAATTCCCCACTGCCTGTCTCAAGGCTGGACACCTCTGTGCCCTAAAGATAAACCTGGTCGGTGCCATCTCAGTAAGCCAGAGGAAATGTATTTGTGCAAGTGGAACAGATTTTGAATTCCTTCTCGTAGGCAAGGAAGATTTGCTTGATATAGAAACACAATTCAGGCTTTTGCAGATTTTTTGCTTCTGAGACTTCAAAATTGGGAGCTGGAAAGGGTTATGAGGCAGGAATCCTCAGGAAGCATACTGACTTCAGCCACTCCAATAAGGGCTGCTGCAAAGGGTCTGGGAAATATAAAACCTGCTGGGTGGCATTCAAAAGAAATGCTGAAGGAGAGCTTTTATCCTCTCAGACTAACCTGTCCACCAGCAAGCCAGTTTAAAGATGTCCTCACATCCACAGGTTCTGCTGGGCTGGGTGGGTCAGCAGGACAGCATTAGGTTCAAGAGAGATCTCTGATGCCAGGGCTGTGGGCCAGATCCCACACAGAGCTCTCATGCAGCCATTCACCAACCTCTCCTAATGAAAGGCCATTTATTAGGCAGCTGCTCAGGGTGAATCACAGCAATGCCCGGGGCTGACACTGAGATGTATTTGCCAATTGCAGGGAGCATGTGTTCCTGGGGCAGTTCGGTGTGTTTGCTTTTTGCAATCACTGCCTTGTCTGCAGACTGAAAGCTCGCTTCAGGGCACTGCTGTACCCTGACACTCAGCCCAGTAAGAGGCAAGCAGAAATCTGGGGACTGTTAAATGGTGCCTAGCAGCTGAGGAATAGGCCACTGCAGGTTAATCTCAATACTAGGTCTCCTTGGCTTGCTCGACTCCATGCAGAGGAGAATAGGTGTTGGTGGCTACTGAAACCAACCATGCTGCCTCCTGCAGAGCCAGTTTCTGGCTGGTGCTGCTGCAGCCCATTTGTTGAGCAGCGAGCATGCCACATCTCCTAATGGCACGAGGCTTGCACTGGCAATATTGGGTATCACTTCTGCAGCAGACCTGAGCTGTACAAATCCACTTCTCACACCGTGTCCTCTGGCTCCCCTTCCCTTCTCTGTTCTCATGCACACTGTGGTTCCCTCACAGGGTCAAGCTCTCCTTCCAACACCAGAAATGGAGCATTGTCTTTGCTCCCTAGTTCATTAACATTATAAAGGAAACAAAATCGAACCCACCTCCTGTGCTGGGTGATCTCCGGTGAAGGGCATGCAGAAAGAGGAGGTTATCTCAAGCAGTGGCCATCCAACTCCTGAGGATACAGAGCAACTCTTCCCACTTTCGCCCATTTGTAGGGCTATGACTTAGACTGAGACTTTGGCTTCCAAGTTGAAGCCACAGGAAACTGAGAAATGGAAGAATGGAGTGAGTCCAGGTTGTGGAGGAGATAACTTGGTGGTTGAACTCTACTCTAAAATTAATCTCTCCTCTACTCAAAAACTAATCTATTTAGCAAAGGTCTACAAATCAGTTTACTAGATGAGTCACTGGTATTACACTGGGTGCAAATCTGTGACACAGCAAAACCCAGGCTAGCCACAATAAACCATGACAGTCAGACATGAAGCAAGGATTCTGGCATCTGGAGATGAGCGCCATGGAAAGAGGACACTCGCACAGGGCAGCAGCATGTGTAAGGTGCACTTAACAATAACTTCCAGCATACAGCCCTGTCAGGAGGATTTTGCTGCCAAGAGGAGGTGTATTTGAAGGGGAAAAGAAAAAGATCTGTGGGGAAGTCACGAAGGAATTGTAGTTGAATACAGACCTGTCCCAAAGTGGGGGAGAGGGGGAGTCCTGGTTTATAGCAGTGCAAGCTCCACAGGTGCAGATACAAGTATAGGAGAGAGCAGATTGGTTTGAACTGGACAGCAGGGGCTGGGAACAAAGGGCTCAGCTCTCCACTGACACCACTCGTTCCTTTTTACCCAATAATGTTTCTACTCAATGTGTCGGTTTGGGAGTTCCCCACCCCCCCCACACTTGTAAAATCACCCAGTCTAGAACTCGGCCGGCTGGAAGTTAAGAGATGAAGTTATATTTACAGTTTAGCACAATATACAAGCAGATATATACAGTATATACAGGAATATTTACAGAAATATACAAGGTAAAGGTAATACAGAAACACAACTCCCCTCCCAGAAATCAGAGACCCCAGGAGGGGCTCCCAACCACCCTTCCACCTTCTCCCCACCCCCACACCTTACCCCAAGGTTTGCCTTACGTGCAAGGTGAGTTTGGAAGATTGGCTGGAGGGGAGGATTAGAAGAAAAGCAGTTAATGGAGTTATTCAGTAGAGAGGAGAAGCCAGAGCTACAAGAGAGCCCAAAACGCTGTGCCCTGTGACACTGACTGCCCGCTCGAGAGACTCTTTATCTTTTTTTCGTTTTGGGTTCCTTTTCTAAACATCTCAGGAAGCCTATGAGTGAAGTAGACATCACCATTGTTTTCCTTCACAGCCTATAGTACAATTTTCTCTATTAAAATATTCCAGTTTGCTCAAACCAGCACACTCAATTAAAAAAATGCAAATACCTAGGTCTTAGTAGCTTCATTTGACCCAGCTCACAGCATCAGTTCAAGCCATGCAGCAAAGGCAGGACTCAGGCATGGTCATGCTTATCCCAGGCCTTTCAGGCCACTAGAGCTACTCATTGAGATGTTCCTTCCCTCTCAGTCTCCTAATAGCCTTTAACTGCCTTTTAGAAAGGAAAGTTTGGGGCATTTGCCCAGTTATCCCTCAAAACTCTATGTGAAACATCCCCCAGCCTTGGCCCCACAGAGGTATTTGGGGAGCTTAGCTTCTCTTTGGGTACTCAGCACCTAATGCCTTTGTAGTTTCTTGGCTTCTGACAGTCCAGGGACAGACAGTTGTGCTTGCACAGAGATGAAGATGGAGGGCCTGTCTTGCTCTCCATTCAGATGCTTGTGAGAAGCAAGGACCAAGAAAGATGCAGCACACAGCAGACCTCGGCAGTGCTCCGACCACTGCATGAGCACTCATGTTCCAGACATCTTTGACCTGACCGATGAACACCAGCAGGTCTTTCCTGCACCAACACTGGCAAAGGTTCTGCTGCTCCCAGAAGATGTTCTTGCAGAGATCTTTACATAGGATAAATAGAATTGCTAGGGGTTTGGCTGCTGGGACAAAGAAGAAAGTGCAGGTGCAGCAGGCTTGCAGAGAGAAACAGACAGGCAGGGAGGTCAAAGGGATGCCGGGCTGGCAAAGCCTGGATCCACCAAGCAAAGCCACCAAGATGTGAAGCCCTCCTGCAGGCACAGAGTTAACTTCCAGTGTGCTAAGTCCTTCCTTCCCCCTCCCAAACCTCTCACACATAGCAGAGATTCTCAGGAAACCGTAGAAAGCCAAGAAAGAGTAGAGAAAGCATTCCTCATGAAAAGCCTGGCCCTCAGGAGCAGATGGGCTTCATTACTGCCCTGCTCTCAGCATTGGACTGGGCATACTTTTCTACCACGACAGGTCACAGCTCCAGCATTTCATGTCCTCTTCCAACAGAGCAGATCCGCAGGCTGTTGAGCCCGTGTTGCCCAATGGCTCAGCTGACAAGTGTCTCTGTACTTGGAGCACTGGTTCCTCAAAGGGCAGCTGCTGCCTCCTGGGCATCGCAATGCCGTGAGCAGGAATCCAAGCTGAGCAAAACTGCTCCGTGACAAAAGTAAACAAAACAAAACAGAAAAAACCCAAAACCATCTCAGAGGGCATCTTAGATTTCACATCCCTGCCCATGCTTGCAGCATTAACCAGGGTGAAGGCAGCTTAGCCCTCATTATCTGGAAGGCTGAGGACATGTGTCAGCCACCTGCAAACATGACCCGGTCCCAGAGAGCCTTCGTCTGGCCGAGCTGCGCCATTTCCCAAGGCAGCGCTTGAATTTCAGCCTGAAAATACCTTTAAACAATTGGGAGGAACTGAGGTCTAAAGTAGGCTCTTGCCTGTTCTGAAAAAGAATCTCTGGTTTGTAAAGTCTGCTAATACCTAAGTGCGCAAGTATCTCCTTTCAGGTGGCATTTACGTGCATTTATAGGTTCAGGAACTAAGGCTCTGTAGGACCTCAGTCAATCCATTTATAAATTCTGTCATCTCTTTCACTCTGTAACAATTTGTCCCTCTCTGAAGGGAAAGATCTTTAGGCAGGAGGATGAAGCCAGACCTGTAGTGATCAAAACCAGGAGATTCTCCAGCATCGGCTGTTGTTGAGATGCTGAGCTACACAACAGAAACCATCCCAAAGCTGGAAGAGAGTGGTGGCAATTAGTACCTTCCATATCCACCTTGGCACATCAGAGGGCTGCTAACCACACCAAAATGATGAGGCACAGTTTCCTTTTCCTCATATGTCCTAGATGTGGTTGTATGATGTGCTGGTTTGAGGAGAATTGGAATATTTTAATGAAAAAATATAGATTCTAGGCTGTGAAAAGTAAACAATGGTGATGTCTATTTCACTCATAGGTTTGCTGAGATGTATAAAAACGAGGACACAGAGTGTATGTCTCTGGGAACTGCTGTGTCTTCTGACCTCTCTGCTGTGTAACCCAACTCATCACTCTGCTTCTAACCCCTCTTGTGAATCCTCCAAACTCACCTTGCACGTAAGGCAAACCCTGGGGTACGGTAGAGGGCTGGAAAGAAGGTGGTTGGTTGGGAGCCCCTCCTAGAGACTCTGATTTCTGGGAGGAGGATTGTGTTTCTGTATTACCTTTAACTTGTATATTTCTGTAAACGTTCCTGTCTATTGTGTATATATCTGCTTGTATATTGTGTTGAGCTGTAAACAGAGCTTCAGCCCTTAACTTCCAGCCAACAGAGTCGTCTGAGTGATTTTTTTCATAGTGGGGGGGGGCAGGTAACTCCCAAACCATCACATATGGCTTTGGCATTTGCTGCTCATCCTCCTGTAACATCCCTGAACCTCCTGTTCAAAGACGAAGTGGTATGTCCACTTTAGGAGCGGCACCTCCACTTTAGGAGTGCCTGGAGGAGGCTTTGTCAGTGCCCAGAGGAGATCCAACTGGTTGATGCAAGAGCAGATAAGGATGGAGATAGAGATCTTGCTACTTCTCCACTTGCAAATCGTTTTGGAGCAGCATCACAACTTTACCATTACTATGATCCTGGTTCTGGTATCTCTTGCTTTGAAAGAGTCAGACTGAAGGCTGAGTACACCTAACCCACAAAGCCCAGTGGAAATCCAGCAACCCATGCTGAGAGCAGGTCATGAAAGAACACAGGGACTGCAGAAGCCAGAGTGGAGCAAGTGCTGCTAAAAGGTGACGCAACAGCTGGATACTGCAGTCTGACCAGAGCAGCAAAAAGGGGCATTTTGAGATTGAGTTTTCTTCCTTCAGTCTTATTGGAGATGATTCAGTGCTGCAACAAACTAGAAACAACAGGAAGTGGAGCAGCTGCCACCCAGCAGGCTGCCTCTGTGCTTTGTCTCTTCCAGTCACCTCCAGCTTGCAGAAGTCACTGGACTGGACACAGGAAGGATGGGGCCAGAATGGAATGGCTAAGATCTTCTGCAAAGGTCTCTTAGGATAAGATTCAATGACATCACCCTCCCCCCTTACCTCAAACTTCCAGAGGTGCCTCTTCCTCTGAGATTTCAAGGGGATTTTTTTCTCAAATAAGATAAGATAGAAGCCTCAAAAAGTGGAAGGCTACATAGAATACTTCCTATGGTATCCATTTGCCTTTCATTAGGAAATACATTCTTTTGGGATACAGAAGCTGCTTATTAACTGCTTAGAATCATAGAATCAACCAGGTTGGAAGAGACCTCCAAGATCATCCAGCCCTACATATCACCCAGCCCTAGCCAATCAACCAGACCATGGCACTAAGTGCCCCATCCAGGCTTTTCTTGAACACCTCAAGGGACAGTGACTCCACCACCTCCCCAGACAGCCCATTCCAATGCCAATCACTTTCTCTGTCAAGAACTTCCTCCTAACATCCAGCCTAGACCTGCTCTGGCACAACTTGAGACTGTGTCGCCTTATTCTGTTGCTGGTTGCCTGGGAGAACAGACCAACCCCACCTGGCTACAACCTCCTTTAAGGTAGCTATAGACAGCAATGAGGTCTGCCCTGAGCCTCTTCTTCTCCAGGCTGCACACCCCCAGCTCCCCCAGCCTCTCCTCACAGGGCTGTGCTCCAGGCCCCTCACCAGCTTCATTGTCCTTCTCTGGACACCTTCCAGCACCTCAACATCTCTCTTGAATTGAAGGGCCTAGAACTGGACACAGGACTCAAGGTGTGGCCTGACNCCTGTCAAGGTCCCTCTGCAGGGCTCTCCTACTGTCTAACAGATCAACACCTGCTCCTAACTTGGTGTCATCTGCAAAGTTACTGATGATGGACTCACTCCCCTGGTCCAGATCATCAACAAAGGTACTAAACAGGATTATACATACATTCCTCTGGTCCCTCAGTGATGACCAAAAACCTGCCAGCTCTCTGGATGACAGTGCCACTTACGTACTCAAGGTTTCCACACAAGACATACCACTGGGGTGGCCTCACAGCACTTCCAATAAAGGTCTGCAGAAATTGCAAATGCAGATGAAGGCAGAGCCTTACCATCTGCCACTCACCTCCCTCTACCTCCCTCACATGTTCTCACTTCCCTGTCCACACCCTGTACTATTAGAGTTATCCCCAGCATTCCCCTGTTGCTAAAATCAGTGCAAGTCCCTTAAAAGAGCAGGAATCAAAGGTCTGACGTAGACAAGGATCAGCAGCCTGCAGCATTTACCTCTGTGCCAGTCTAGCCACACTATAAACAGAGATAGACAAAGCAACACTCAGTCCCGCTGCTTATTTTCACCTCTATGCAAATGTACAGTGTGCAGAAGTCAGTATAGGCACCAACAATGTGACATCCCTGGAGGAGACAGCAGAGGAAGATCAACCCAAAATGCAGATGACAATCATGTTGAGGCCAGGTGCGATCTCCTGGATGGCTGTAGGTTGACACAGGTACAACCAGGTCCCCCAGGAGCTGAGCATATGTGCCCACACCATCAGTCCAGACACTGATGCCTAGAGACGCTGAAAGATGTCTGCTCCAGCCAAATCTTTTACACAGTGTGGCAGTCTTTGTGAACACCTACTAGTGTGCTCAGCATCACAGTAATACTTTCATGTGATACAGACATTCTGCCCCTGGACACGTGTTTCTGAGTCTGGAGTGAGACAGCTGAAGGCCAACAGGGCAGACAGTTCATTGCTGTTCTGAAGTGAGCAGTGCAGAGTCTATACACTGCAGATGCACCCCACAGCCAACAACAAAGTCTACAGCCCCACACATGGCCACTGGCATGGAAAGCCAAAGCAAAGCAGTTGCGGATAGGAAGTCAACGCACACTCAAATTCACACGTACAAGATCTCTTTGGGGGATACCGAGGCTTGTCTCACTCACCTCTCCTGAGTGTCAGTGAGGTTGGAAGGCCTGCCCAAGCCCATTTCTGCAGCCAGGAGGTACAATGGAAGATTCTATGGCTGTTCTCAGTACAAACAGAAGAACAAGCAATTTAAGCCCAGCACCGAAATAACCAACTGGGCAGCATTTAGGAGCAGTTATTTCAGCATACAGCGGTGTGTGGGTGTTCCTACAGCAGAACAAGAAGGCCTTATTTCAGCACAGCCATGGAGCTCTGGGCAAACTGCTCCAGGTGCCCAGGTGGAGTGAGAAGTGGGAAATGCAAACAGAGGAGTTAATTCCTGCTCCCTGGGATGAATGAGCCCTTAGCACCCTCAAACTTCAAAGGTTTCTGAAGGTTGCATCATCTTTCTACCCATTGTTGCACTCTTTGTCCTGGACTAAGGATAGTTCAGTCTCTACATGCTGTTAGCAAGGATTAATTCATCACATTTCGCCTAAGGGACTGTGGGTGGCCCAAGAAAGGTTACCTGCTGAAGCCTGCTGAAGATGGAGAAAAGAATTTGTCTTCTCCTAGGAGAAAATCTCATAGCACTGCTGCTTTTTCTAGCATTTGTCTTCATTATTATGGAGAAAACAAATGACACTAGACAACTACAACTCCAAATAACCTCAAGGCAACCATCATTTTAAAGATGACATTTTTTAAGTCTGCAAACTGTTTACCTATTACTGTAACTTGTAACTTCTAAAATCCAAGCAATTTGCCTCAGTTTGCTTTCCCATGGGATAAAACAAAAATAACCAATTTTTAGCTTGCTGCTTTTCTGTATTTGGTAATGACCTTTCTCTGCTAGCCTGAGTTTTCATAGAACTAAAGAAGAAAGGAAAAGCTGTAAACTGAAAAACAAGGGAAAGAAATAGCACCAAAATGAAGGCTGCACACAGGGAGACCACTATGGGGCTAGAAAATAACCAGATTTTAGAGAACATCATTATCATTTTAATTCGTCACTGCGATGAACCTCAAGGAGCAAATCTGCAGGGGAGTTTTGCCACCCTTGCAAAACGGCTTCCACCGGTTTTCAAGCACCACTGGTGGATGCCTACCCTAGACTGATCACGGGATTTTTCAAAAGGTGCACTTGCCTCATAGGAACAAAACAGATTTGCAGTCGATTAAGGAAGGGTGTTGCACATCCCAAAGCCTCAGTTGGCCAGCACCTCTCATGGGAGTGATACCTCACGTCCCGCAAACTCCTTATGAGATGCCATCACCATTACCATTACCTCCTTTGCTCTGACCTGATGGGAACTCTGTGTGAAACCGTGCTGAGATCATGCAAAGGATTAACGTGAAGTAAGCACAGAAAGTTCTGCTGACTCAGACACACAGAAGACTCCTTTTGAAAACCAGAGTCCTGGAAAGAGCCACATTTTCCAGGCAAACAGTAGCAAATGAATCTAACATACACCACCACTGCCTCTGTTAGGAGCCATGGAGACGAGATCCGATTCAACGCTGAACAGCCCCCACACCAAAATAAGATACATATATCCTTACTTTAAATAAAAACCACTAAGGAAGATGGCACCGGTTGGGGTCCTCTGGGACTAATAACCTCATCTGACAAACTTCACACGCTCTTCTCAAAATAACAAATGCTTGCCGAGCTCTAGCTCCATTTCAACCTTATTCAGCCAACAAACCTTTTAAAAACTATTTTTAGGGGAAAAAAAACCCAAAACCAAAGTAACACATTAAAGTGACGGCGCAGCCCCTGCGAAAGGAAAATCGCATTTCATTTAGTCCAGACTGATAACATTCCACTAACATTTCAGTCAAATCAATCTTCTGAATTTTAAGATGTAACTTTAATGGCACCATTGATGGATTGCTGCTGTGATCGGCCAACTTTAGTACATTGTTAAAACTAGGGGAATTACCCAACAAAGTCTCTCAGGAAAGAGGAGCTAATTTCCCCAAAAGAGCAGAAAGCAGGCAGGGAAATAAATAACGCCTCCAGAACACAACTTTTTTATCTTCCGAATTGTTTCCCGACAGGGAAGGTATTTCTAAGAGCAGTACACACTAAAGAAATCCCTTGAGCAATTCAACAGGATTCCCCAGGAATTGCAGCGAACGCTGGGTGCGAAGCAGGCACCTGAGGAGGAGAGCAGGTCCAGACCCCAGAGCGGAGCCTCCGAGGGAACTTGCAGTTCGTCGCCCCGCTTCCACTAAAGGCAGGGACACTGACCGAAACAGTCACCCAAAAGAAGCTCCCACTAAAAATGAAACATGAATTCCATCGCGAAGCGGCGGTGGTGGGTCGATCACAGCTCGTAAGCACGACAGCGAAGTTCACTGCTGTCGGCCGAGAAGCGTGCAACCTTCGGGCGAGTTCGCGGGCAGAACCGAACTTAAACTCTCCCCGTGGATCGGTCCCTCTGGACCTGACCGGCTTACCGACGACACCAAAGTGATGTTAGAAGCCGGCTCGGGGCTGGCCACTGTGCCCAGTACCCCGCACCCTGCCCCCAACACTTCCCCCGCGGACCGCCGGGGTCCCACCGCGAGCTGCTGGCAGCGCCGGCCGAGGCGCGGAGCGGGACGGACCCACCTGGGCTGAGGCTGCTCTGGAAGTAGAAGACGACCAGCAGGAGCGAACCGAGGCAGGCGGCCAGCGCCAGTCGCGGCGCTCGGCTCCGCCGCATCCTCCGCCGCGCCTCGGCGGAGCGCAGCGCCNNNNCCGCCGGCAGGAAGTGACACTGGAGCGGCTCAGCCGCGGGAAGGGGAACTTCGCCCCTCGGCCGCCCCGCTGCGCCAGCGCTCGTCGGCCACGGGCCGCTGTGGGGATCGCCCTATCCAGCCCCGCCGAGCGGCAGGGGAGACGGAACCGCGGCGAGGCCGGGGGCGCGGCGGTGGTGGAGTCCCTCGCCCGGTGCTGGGTCTGCGCTTTGCCAGCGCTCGGGGTCCGCACTTCCCTCTTCAGAACTCCTCCGAGAGAAGGGAGAGTTGAGTTGTGCTGGTCGGGCGCGGAGTTCCCTCCTGCTGACTTTTCTCAGTACAGCCACTACTTCGTAAGCATCACAAAGTTTCGTGGCCTTAAAATATCCACCCCCACCCCCACCCCCCCTTTTTTTTTCCGGACTAACTCCCTGGCCCTGCACTTTCTAACTGAATGTAATAATGCCTCTGACTGATGCTAACTGAAGCAATAAAGTTATCTAGAAGGACATAATTTTCTAACAATCTCTGCATGATTTTGGAAAGCAAGAGCACAAAGCTCTCTTACCGCGTTCTCTAACCCCCAGGCTCTGTAATTGCAGGCAGAACAAGCTCTGAGCTTCTCTTGTCCCAGTTTTGAAATAGCAGCAATGCTGTAAAACGCTCAAGATCTACTCAAAGGCCACTTGCCATACTGGAAAGCCAGGCTAAGAGCTGTGTTCCCAATGTCAGTCAATACTTCTAGCTTCATCCCCAGAATACTTAGCTTTAAGAAAAAGAGGGCAGCTCAAGTTGGCACCACTGGGGATGACAAAACCTGGGTGTATATGCTGTGCTTCATCCTGCCCTCATTCAGGGCAGAGTAAACCAGGAGCAGGAACCTATTGCAGTTAAAAAAGCTGCAATGAAGAACCCAAGCAGCATCTTGCAGGCCAAGTTGAGCTACGACCATGACATCACATAGCTCTTTAAGGTCCCTGCTGGATGGTCTGGAGACAGGCAATAGGTATGGGACCACAGCTGCTGGCAAAGGCACACCAGTGTCTGCAGTAATGGGTTGGAAAGATAACCTCAACTTGAGTCCTGAGCCCATCTGGTGTACAGGCTGTAACCCCTGCCCCTGGGCAGTGAGATGGGTGTTGCCAGGGAGCAGTTGATGCCTGCTGGCTGGAATGGCTCTGCTGATGCAGGTTGCTGTCTGCTGCGAGTGGTGCAGCAATTTTGCCTCCCTTGTTGAGCATGCATAGAGCTGGGATCTGCCTTACGTGCAAAGATGGACTGAGAGACCCCAGAGCTAAAAAGGCTGATGGAGTCTGGGTGGGGAGGAGGGACTGATACGCATGAATACAGTTTTATATCTGCTGACAGGCACTACCCTTGTAATGGTGATGTGCTACAAAGTGAAACTTACCTTTATTTTTGTTTCTGAAGAGGCTTCCAACAACCTCAGAGGGGAATACAGAGTTATAAGTTTTGTCAGCATTAGAAGAAACCAGAGCAATTTCCTGGGTGTCCCTTTCAGGGATGCCGCTGTTATTCTTGAACCTCTCAAAGGAACAGAGGGAGCTTAGGAGACTGAAGGCATATCTAGGCTGTGCCACGTGGGAGCCTCCTTCCAGGAGCTTTCCAGGAGCTTGAAGATGCACTCAGACAATTTGCAAGTTTTTCACTCTTTGCCTCTCCCAGTACTGAAATGCTGGAAAATCTAGCCCTGTGCTCTCAGAGGAGCTAAGGAAAATAATCACCTCTTTAACCCAGCTTCCCCGGGTTCAGTGACTAAGCTTCACCCATAGTTGGACATTCCCTTAAAATAAAATGCAGTAAAACATCTCATTGGAAACTCAGACACTGACCTGTTGAGTTCTGCTGACTACTGTCTGTGTTTCAGAGCCAGAGGGGCAGGGCCAGGGCCATCTGTGGTCACATCAGATATGCAAGGCTGGTCTTCCAACAGTCTGAGGTGAACATGCTGTTCAGATCTGTGGGGCTAGAAAGAGAGGCACAGTGTGAAGATTTCATAGGATTCCTATGTGGATTCAGCTGCAGATAGGATCAGCTTCTTTTTAGAAGGGCAAATGTATTTTCAAGGGAGAAGAAGTACATTATGGTAAGTGCTGTTAGGTGGCGATGGCGCCAGATGCTGGGAGGTCAAGCCTTTTGTTTTGCCTGTTTCCATGCCTCGAGAAAGCTCCTCAGTCCCACATGCTGATGTTTGCACCATCCCCCTTCCTCTGCAGCCCCATCATCCAAAAGAGAATAAGTAACCCCAGCCTGTAAGGCAAACAATCATGGATGGTGCTTACTTGAGAAGCAAGGTCACCTCAGAAACACAGAAAGGCAGAGGATTAAACTCAAGCTCTCAGACTTCTCAATTATTATCCCAAGCCTATTTCTAAGGGATTCATCAGATTCAGTCTGCACTGGAGAAACTTCTCTCTCCCTCCTCAGGCACTACTGCTCAATGGGAGAAAACAGGCATGAAGCACATGTGAAAGCACAGCTGCTCAGTAGCACTTGTGAAATAAGTGTGGCAGTTTTCTGCAGGCAAGCACTGAGCCTGACTGCTTTAATCTACCACTTTGCCAGGTTGGTTGGAAGAAATGAGTATGGGCTAGAGAGTGGCTGGCAATGGCTCCTTCCCTGCTAGGTTGTGAAGACCCTGTGGAAGGGCCACAGTACTCTCTGCATAGTGCCATACACCATGAGGTTCAGTCCATAGGTGGAGCTACTTATGACTCTAAAGGTAGTATTGACAGAAAGGTCAAAGGCAGAAATAGCACTGTGTGACAGGAAAAAAAAAAAAATCTTACTGCTGAGGTCTGGAAGAAGCATCTGACTTGTAGGTGAAGTGGGAGTGCTTTTTGCCTGCAGAAAGATGATGTGCCTTTGATGCAGTGCATTCTTGAGTCCCTTCTCATTAGCAGTACTTGTTACTCTCTTCTCAGCAGGTTTGTCCCAAATGCCATGCTGCTTCCCAGGACCTTGATGCCACTGACTGAGATTAACCCCGAGCTTTGTTCTGATGACCGTGTTGAATGGAAATTAAACGGCAGCTAATTTCAGCTGGAAACTAAGGAATCTGTTGAAGTCCCCCCCCCCAAGTCCTGGTTTTCCACCTATGGCGGAAAGGAGCCTTTGTGGAGCATATTTTGACTTTGCACTCAGCTACTTAATTCTGGAAACGGAGCGCCACGGCAATAGTTTACCCTTACCTCATGCTGGTTACACCTCCATCTGCCGGTGGGCAGCCCCCAGTGCACACTGCCTTTGTTGCCGGAGCCCCCAGATCTTACCCAGCTGGCAAGGCTTTGGCCGTATGTACAGCGATTTACACTGACGCAGGACAGGCTTTCTTCAGAGCCCGGCAGTAGATGCGTGCAGCTTGGTCTGAAACTTTCCCCAAGGTGGCCACCTTATGATCTTGCCAAGCAATCTCTCCCAGCTCTACAAACTCTCCAAAACTTTTTCTACCACCTTATCTGAACCATCCTTGTCCTAACTGGGACCCACACCGTTTTGCCCCGATAAGCACAGTGCCTGGTTCTGACACATTTTTGTATTGAGCAGGAAGGGTCAATTCTGCTAATAGCACCAAGCTGGAGTACTTGCTTTCTTAAGAAGTGCATTGATATTCCACCATCTCCAGTAGTCCTTTTCACCTGCAGAATGTGAGTTTTCAAATATTATTTCATCACAGCACTAATGTTTATGCCCACTTTTCGCTGGTATACAACAGCCACAGTTCAAAGCAGCAGAGAATCATGCTGGAATGGACTCTTCACCATTAAAGTGATGGAGTAAGTATTTGCAGGCTCAGTATAGAAGAGAAATACATTTGAGAAAAGGTAGGATTTACATGAAATGCCTCTGGAGGGGTATCTGGAGAATAAAAGGTATGTATAATAAACCAAGGTTCTGGATGGATCTTTTAAATGTGATCAGGTTCTGCCATTTGTTCCTACAAAGTAGTAGTGATGGTTTGTCTCAGGAGGACAGAGTGAGGAATAAGCAGCCGAAGCCAAAGCCACTCTATACCCTGGGGGATCCAGGGTGAGTTGATTTGGTGGGTGACACCGTGCTTTGACTGAGGTCAAGGAGGTTCATACAGCTTGTCAGGGGAGAGAAAAAAAAAAATTAAAAAAAGGTACTAGGTACTGAGGGCTGGGTAGTGCAAACAGCATCTGATTCTGAGTAGCTCTGATATTGAGTCGTGGCTAATTCCATAGCTTGACAACCCTTCTGTTCCCAGACTAAATGCTGATCACTTCCCAGAGACCCTTTCGCAATTATCTCCTGATCTCCTGGGAAATCTCCCTAGAAACTAAAAACTGGGCTCTTGCTTTTCATCAGGAAGTTCTGGCCTCTGTCAAAATAGATTGAGAGATTTTTTTCCTTCAACTTTCTTGCTGCCACAATTTAAGGAAAAAAAAAAAAAAAGCAGCAGCTGTTTTCTTTTAAAAGCACCAGTGGTGATGGGAGCAAACCAAATTACAGGCTCTGAAGACTACTCTCTGCCTATAGTGCTTGCCTCTACTGGAAATGTCATTGGTATGATGGAAACTCCCTTCAACCATTTTATTCAGTGATGGCAACTAGGGACCGTGTTTGCCTTTTATGCCAGACATTTATATTTCATTAGTTTATACACTGGCACCAGAGGGGAGTATGTTCTCTGCTGATGCCTAATGTAGAGGCTTGCATGAGGAAGGAGTGTGATTTACAGACTGGAAAACCAATTGCACTTGATCTTAGAACAGCGTTGGGAGCTGCAGTTACTTCCGACAGCAAGAGCAGCAAACCTGTCAAGCCTCCCACGAGGAGCACAAGACTCAGTCCTGCAGCTGGGGCTTGCTTCCTGCTCTGATATTTCTTATACCTTGGCAGCAGAGAGCTGCAGCCTTTCTCCTTGCTGTCCAAAGCAGTGGCTGCAATTGATCAATGCTGTCTGCTACCTCTCTAACAGCTGCATGCAGAGTTATACAAAGGGAAGGGGATGCTGTAATGCTGCTGCACAGCTGAGGTGGGAGCCAGCTAATGACCTTTCTTCTCAAAGGAACCTTGTGAAGCCTTGGAGCAAGCTGCCACCAGAGTCCTGCCCATCATACATCAGTCCACAACAGATGACTCACTATATAGCCTCTCCTGCATTGCGAAGAAATACAATTCAGAAGGAGAAGGTAGAGACAAGTAGTTTTTCAACTGTGGCACATAGATCTCCTGTGAGCAAGGCTTTGCACAGAGCAGGGATTCATATACTCAGTGCTCGTTTTTACAGTCTGATTGTGGTGTCTGGGAAAGAGGACTATGAGCATTTCAAGCACAAATAGGTCTTGCAAGGAAAATATGCATTTCAAGTTTTCCTCTGGAGGTTGAAATGTCTCCCTCTCATTCCTTAAAATGTTGCCTCTTCCAAGGAAGAGCAGTTATCTGCAACATTATGAGGGCTCTGAAGGGAAGGGCAAAAGCTCCTGAAGCAGAACCCAAAGGGTTTATCCAGCTCACAGATACCTAACTCAGAACACCTACATTGCCAGACTTTTCATACAATCCAAATTACCTTCTGTTCCAGGTTTCTTAGGATAGGTGGCCATTGGATAGTCACTATTTAGTAAAAATACCTCCTGTCACATTCTTACCTTCTACTGCAAGTCCCAACAAATAAAACCAAATCCTGTTGTGTGGAAAAAACCCACCACATACTCCTACAGTTGTATACCCAAGTGCCTCAGGGAGGGATGGGCTTTCAAGGACCCAAGGCTGTAAATTTTTGAGTGGATGGAAAAGCCTGACTGCACCCTGCACATTCATCACCTCACACTGTAGCACAATGATGTTTAAGTCATAGAATCACAGAATCATAGAATGGTAAGGTTGGAAGGGACCTCAAAGATCATCTAAAGATCATCATCATCATCACCTCAAAGATCCCCTGCCATAGGCAGAGACACCTCCCACTGGTACAGGTCACTTAAGGCCTCGTCCAACCTGGCCTACTGCCCAAGTTTTGGATTAAATCCAAGTCATGACCACTCATCCCCAAAGAAAACAAGCCTTTCTTGTGATGGCCATGGTCCATGCCAGGACTGGGACATCCCTTTCTGGGGGTGCAGTTCTTCCCCTGGTAGAAACAGCTGGGCTTAGAATGGTGAATAGAAGTTCATACCAGTACGTTTTGACTGGGTCGTTTGGTGACACTAGCACTGGAATGTATCCTGTGAACAACAGCCGAGTGTATTGCTTCTGGGAGCTGCTGTTTGCTTCTAGGAAAGCAGAGCATGCACACAGATCACTTTGTTTCAGGTATCATAGCATCACAAGATAGGGATGGTACTGGAGGCAAGTAGCAGGCAGTAGAGGAGCTGCCAGCTTTGTTAAGCTGATGACCATCTAAACCCAGTTGAAGGCACATGAGCAAACCACCCTTTCACTGCACTCACCAGAGTACTGATGCTTTCCAACTATGCACTAGGAGAAAGTAATTGACAGCTGTCCAAAGTTTGTTTTGAAACTCCTCCATGAAACAAACACTTGTGGTACACACTCTTCTGTGTGATGCTGAGAAGAGCTGTTCCCATGCACATTGATGCACCTATTTTGCATTCAATTCTATCATGAGCAGTTTGCATGTGGAGTGGTGATGGTGGAGGTTTGTGACAGCCCTCCTCTCCTGTGTGAGTCCTACTTTGATTCCCCAGGAAAGCTTTTTCCCAGAAAGAAATCAAGGTTTTCCTTGGGCAAAGACTAAAGAAGGGAAGAGTTTTATTTGGTGTACTAACTCTCGAATGCTTTGCAAAGAACCAAGTGCCAGTGAATTGAGTTTTATTGCCTGCTCTCCTGAAACTCTTCCAGAACATGAGAAACTACCCTGTGTTTTTTTTCCTACAGTCTACAACTGGGAGGAACACAGTGGGGAGTCAGCATTGCTGGGCAGCATCAAACCTTTTGGGGTCCCCAGTTTAAGAGGGACAAGGATCTGCTGGAGAGGGTCCAGTGGAAGGCTACGAGGATGATGAGGGGACTGGAGCACTGCCTGATGAGGAGAGGCTGAGGGACCTGGGGCTGATTAGTCTGGCAAAGAGAAGACCGAGATGGGATCTAATAAATGTTTATAAATATCTCAGGGCTGGGGGTCAGGAGCCAGGGGGGCAGGCTCTGCTCACTTGCTGCCTGGGATAGGACAAGGAGCAATGGAGCTGCAGCACCTCAACATGGGGGAACTTCTTTACTGTAAGGTTCACAGAGCACTGGCACAGGCTCCCCAGAGAGATTGTGGAGACTCCTTCTCTGGAGACTTTCAAGGGCTGTCTGAATGTGTTCCTCTGTGACCTTGAGCTAGATCATCTGTTCCTCCTCTGGCAGGGGGCTTGGACTCGATGATCTCTTTGGGTCCTTTCCAACTCCTGATATCCTGTGAGCCTGTGAACCTCACAACATTATATCATGACCTTGCTAAGACATTTGCCTGCAGTCCTTGGTGTTAAGCATCTGTCTGCGTTCATGTCCTATTGGACCTCCCCATTGGTGAAAGGTGAGATGAGCATGAGACCTGCAGTGCATGCTGACCCTGCTGCCACAGTTCCACCATGCCAGAACAAGAAATGCTCTCCTTGGAGCCTGAGCATAGTTTGCATTCAAATTGGGGAAACAGGGGCTAGAAGATGCCATCAGACATTTCTCCGCCTTTCAGAGTGATTTGAGCACTGTGCTCTATAAAGGATTTGGCTGAAGCTGGTGATAACTAAGAGGGAGGGAGTGTTTGCCCGCACAGGCACAGTGCCTCTGCTGATGTGTTTGCAAGCCTAAAATTGTTAGGTTGAAGCCTGTAATGAAAAGGCCAGATCTTTGGCTGCTCTAGGCATTTGCTCAGAGACTGCATCCATTTTTATCTCAGTCAAGGGACCACGTCCAGGAAGTCTATACATACATTTACTAGAAAGACATTTGCTAACAGCATTATTTATTTCTTCACAAAAACTATAAACCAGATTATTCTAAGCTGGACTTTATTAGCTTGGAAGCATGTGACCCAATAGCACAGACTAGTCTGGGACAGCCAACCAAGTCCCGGGCTGCATCAAGAGCAGTGCGGCTGGCAGGACAAGGGAGGTGATTCTCCCTCTTTACTCTGCTGTCATCAGACCCGATCTGGAGTCCTATGTACAGTTCTGGAGCCCCCAGCACAGGAAGGACATGAAACTGTTGGAGTGGGTCCAGAGAAGGCCACAAAGATGCTCAGAGGGCTGCAGCAGCTGTGCTGTGAGGACAGGTTATGAGAGTTGGGGCTCTGCAGCCTGCAGAAGAGAAGGTTTCCAGGAGACTTTATAGTAGCCTTCCAGTATCTGAAGGAGGCCTACAGGAAGTCTGGGGAGGGACTATTAACAAGGTCTTGCAATTACAGGACAAGCGGCAATCGATTTAAACTGGCAGAGGAGAGATTTAAACTGGATATTAGGAGGAAGTTCTTTGCAGTGAGGGCGGTGAGACACTGGCACAAGTT
This sequence comes from Semnornis frantzii, assembly GCA_013399775.1. Classification (NCBI taxonomy): domain Eukaryota; kingdom Metazoa; phylum Chordata; class Aves; order Piciformes; family Ramphastidae; genus Semnornis; species Semnornis frantzii. Next base: position 31,367 of record VWYK01064781.1, on the reverse strand, counting down.
GCCCAGGGAGGTTGTGGCTGCTCCCTCCCTGGAGGTGTTCAAGGCCAGGTTGGACGAGGCCTTGAGTGACCTGTGCTAGTGGGAGGTGTCCCTGCCTATGGCAGGGGGTTGGAACTAGATGATCCTTGAGGTCCCTTACAACCTTACCATTCTATGATTCTATGATTCTATGATTTTTGAAGCAGAGCAGATAGCAAAGACCTCTCAGAAATTCTATGGAAAATCCTGTTTTCTGGACTTCAGTCTATTTAAGTTAATTGTTCATGACCACAATCCCAGGACCAAATAACCTGCTCTTGTGATCTTCTATACCCAACCCACTGGCAGCCAAGATACATAGTATGAGAAAGAGAGACCCCCAGTTTAAGTACCCTGCCTGAGAAGTTCCCTTTCTTAGCATAACAGCAGTGAGTACAATACTGTGATCCAGAATGTTTCACTCTCCAGCTCCCTAGGGCTAAGCACAGGCAATTTTGTCCCTGAGAGTAGAGTGAGGGCGTCTGTTGGGACAATGAGAGCTCATGGCCAAATGAATCATCTCCTCAAGTTGGTGGGGCAGAGCATGCTGGAGAGACCTCTCTTCCCTGCAGCAGTCACTTTGCTGCTATTATATACACATCCCTCTGAAGTGGCTCTAAATACAGAGGGAAGGGAAAAGAACATACTGTAAATAACAGCATAAATTACCATCAGTGGTCAGAGCAGTGCTATAAAAGTCTCCTTGACCACAGAATGAGCATGATGAGAAACTTCCATTTCTCCTTAAATCCTTGACTTATAGGCAGGGCCAGAGGTCACATATTTTCTTGCCTCTCTCACATGAGGGATGCTTAGACAGCTCCATCATTCCCTCCTCAGAACCTCATACACTGAATGTATAACCAGACCAGAAATACTGACATTGCTGAATCTCCCTACAACAAAGCAAACTGGCCCTGGAGGAAGAGAAGAATGAAAGAAAACAGCAGTATGGATTGATGTTTGCAATGAAACTTGTGTGACTTAGGTACTGCCCTCACTGGCCACATTTAGATCTAGTCTTTAGGTTCCTAAATACCTCTACTACTGCTGAAACATTCCCTCATGACTAAACCCAGAGATTCTTATTTACTGAAGGGGTTATGACTAAAATAGTCATCATCCTCTAAATATCTTTTGTGAGACTGTACCCTGCACATGCTGCCACAGAGTTAAGCATAGGTTCGCTACTGCAATTTTAAGCATAGAGAACTGATTGCATATGTCTAGACGTGACAGGACTGGTCAAATGCAATCAAAACAGCTTCTGTTTCGTGGAAACCCTGGCTGAAAAGGCATAGAAATACTCTCTGTCCAGCAATCATCCACGAGACTCTGTGTTTTCACTATTCTAATAAGCCTGAGATACTATTTTTATTAAGACTAAAAATAATAAAGGTTTCTCTCCAATCCTTTGGGTTCCCTAATTTAATTATGTCTGCATTAGTAAACTCCAGCACTTTTTAAATCAGATAGCCACCTACCCATAATGTCTAAGAGGAATGTCTAGGAGGCTTGGTGTCTGAAACTCTATCCAGAAGTATTTTGCTAGAAGTTTAGTGCTGGAAATTTACCAAATCAGCTTAGTACGAAGTGGAGAGAAAGCACATTCCAAGTCTCTGAGCCACTGCAGAGAAAGCCCAGCCGGCTGGCTCCTCTCTTTTATAAAGCTTTCAAATGAGGACTTTGGGCCAGTGTTTGCACAGTCCATTGTAGACAGAAGGGGATAGGGCATTGTGTTTGCAGATGGAGCTCTCATTACTACCACAATTAATTCAAGAGGAACAACCCAAGCAGCCCTGGAGACAGCAGCCCAAACAACTTAGATCAAAGGTTTGAAGGTAATGCCTTAGCCTCTCCTTGCAGATGTTAACCGTGGAGGGATGATTCATGAGTTTCTGCATCATGTACTCCCAGAGACCTAAGCCTGTGAATTCCAGGCTTAGTTTCCAAACGGTTTTACTTGCATCCCAGTGAGAATATGCCTGTCACTCTACCATGGGCAACCCTGGAGGAGGTATCAGTATGACCTACAAGGTGGCCTCCCATTTAATCAGACATAGTCTGTCTGTCTGATTAATTGATGCTCTGCACTGCCCAGGGCATGGCCAGACTTCCTCTCAGGGCACTTGGCTTACAGTGCTAGTACTGCTGAAAGTGTGAAAGAACAGGCTGACTGCTACCAAATCTGTATATTGATGTCAGCTAACTCCTGTGCTTTTTTAAAGCAGTGGCTGTGTATGTACCTGGTTGCAATGAGATGGGCTCTAAAATAATCCACAGAAACACCTGTAAGCCTGACCTGCTCTGAAGCTGTCCATGAGGGAAGGAGAGAAAAAGCTAGTTCTTTTCTACAGATGTTCTCAGTAATACTGTGATTTCAGCAAAGCCAGAGAGAATTCAAATGCCTCTCTCAGCTGAGGAAGAAAGAACAGTCGTATGCCTTCCTCAAACCTTCTTTCCAGCTAACAGTACAGCCAGTGTCATTGAAAGGAAAAAAAAAGTAGGAAAAAAAATGAATCAAATAGTTAGGTTGGCTTTTTCTTGGCTGTTATTTCTGTGGTTAAAGCTACAGCTAAAAGCAGCGGTAGCAGGTTACAGCAGAAACTGAATATGCTACTGTGCAGAGGTTCAATCCAATGAACTAGGCAGCCTTAAAAAGAACTTGGTTTTCAAACTTCAGAAATGTATTTAAACAAAACATAATTATCCCTTTCATATCTCTTTCAATGGGGAAAACCACCAGCTGGACACAGCAGAAGATAGCTCAGGCATATGTTGCGACGTTTAAAACCTGAGGCAATGAGAACTGCACTGAAGCTTGCTCTGTTTTGCTTCCATTTGGCATCCTGGAGCTAATGGAGTGGAGAAGCTTGAACAAAGTGCTTCAGTCATCCTCTCTGTGGCTTATGCCCTGAAATGCCCCTGCCCAACAATTCCGTACTTCAGTCCTTCAGAGGCTTCTCCCAAGAGTGAGTTGGGGGAGTAAAGCCACTCCCAGCCTCCTGGTTTTCTCAAAGCAAGACAAGGAATACCTAATAACTAATGAGGAAATTAAAAAAGGAGACTGCTCAGATTGCAGAGGCGGCAGAGAAGAACATGCTCTGAATGAAATATGAATCATACTGCAACATGGCCATGATCCAAGCTTGTATGGTGTGTGCAGTCTGAGGCTTCTGCTTCAGAGCTCCCCTTTGCTTCAACAAAGCTGATGAGATCCGGTGGCTGCTGCTGTGCATCAGCCCTGTGCTGAAGAGGGATCAAATCCCTCTGTGCTGAAAGCAGCAAACTCACGTCACTTTGTAATGATGCCCACAGACCATATGGAAAAGCTTCATGCTACTCAGCTGTAACTGAGCAGTAAGATAAGGAATGAGAGGGAACCACGATTATACATTATCTAGAAATATGGCTGGCCTAGAATATCAACTCTGGCCTCATGCAAGGAAAAGATTAGAACTGGGAGAAAAAATGTAGTAAAGCTGTGTTATTCTGACAGTTAGCCAGCCAAACTATTCCTGTAGAGCCCAGCAGAGATTTGTGGTGCTAAACTAGCCAAGCATGCAGTCAAGGCATGCAGTCAATGGCTTTCCAGGACCTGCTCTCAAGATTTCCAAAGCTTGACAAAGTGGGCACAGCTCCATGGATCTCGTGAGCCACTGTTTGACTACACAGGAATTTGTAGTTGTGTGGTCACTGCAGCTTTAGCTGAAGAGGTTAACATTTTCCAATGAAAGCTTAATTGGGCCGTGCAGAGGCCAAGAGAAGAAAACCATTCTCAGCTGAAACCCCTGAAATGTATTCTGCAGTTAGGACAAGGACACAGTAGAGAGAAACCTAATCCTGAATGCCACCCTTTGTGGCCGAGGCTGGGGATGGCAATGAGTGACACAAAGCAGATCTCCTTGCTCTGAAGGCAGTGTCTCAAACACCTCTCCTACCTTCAGAGAAGTCTGATGGGCAGCTGCATGTTGGCATTTGTGGATGTGACAGTGAAACTTGACAAATTATTGTGAGAAGACTGTAAAGGAAAAAGTATGAAGCAAAAGCAACATGAACCCATTTGATGTGCTTCCTTAATGTGCTGAATGACAGCTGGATGAAGTAAGAATGTGTAAGGGCTGAGTGCAATGCTAGACTGCACAGAAACACATGGCATTGCTAAACGTGTCAGCTTTTCCTGCATGGAGAAGCAGTGCTGGTCCTCTATGGACTTAGCCAACAAAATTTTCCATCCACTCCAGCTTTTGAAACAATTAATCTCGCAGAAACCAGAAGGGGAAATCCTACTGGGGAACCAAATGCTTTAAAACCAGTACTGTGGTGGAAGATCCAGCAGCAGTGACTGCAAATGCACCTGACTTTTTGATCTGTGCTGAGAGAAAGCCTCCTTTAGTTACAGTGACAGATGTGAATACCTCTGCTGTCCTGTGCCAAGCTAATCTTGACAACTTTAAATCATACTAAGTGCAAAATAGAGGGGGAGGAATCTTGCCTTAACTAGCTTCAGAGATCTCTTTCCCTCCTGGTCAAAAAAAGCCCTTCTGCCTGCCTGCCCTGAAAGATATTGGCTGCAAAATCAGTCATTGGTCTGAAAAAAAAAATGAAGAAGCTCACTTAGGAAAAACATTTCTGAGCAGATCAGTGTCCAAATGCTCAGATGCAGAAGGTGCCATTTAGAATAGTCATAGAATCATAGAATGGGGCCAGGAGGGACCTCTAGAGGTCATCTAGTCGGGTCCCCCCACAGTCAGCAGGGACATCCCCACTAGACCAGGTCACCCAGGGCCCCATCGAGTCTCACCTTGAATGTCTCCAGGGAAGGGGCTTCAACCACCTCCTTGGGCAACCTCTTCCATTTCTGACAGTACAGGACATGGTACCAAATCAGTGGTACCTGTACCACTGATTAATTATCCATTTCACAGGGCTAATTATCAATTAGCCAGTTCAATTAGCCTGATCAATTAGCCAGTTCACAGGGCCCCTACACACAGCTGGGCAGAGGCAGGTGCCAGGACAGTACTCTGAAACAGGAATGAACCTGGCAGCCAGGGAGCATATTGAGGAAGTGGTTTGCCACACAATGGGGCAGGGGAGACAAAACCTCAAGTGGATTTGGTGAAGAAAAGAATGGAGGGTACAGTGATGAGCAACTCAGATGAAATGGTGGGAGAGGGGACAGGAGCAGGGGAAGCAAGTTGTCCAGGAGATGGACTATAACAGGAGGCAAGGAAGTGGGCTGTAAATTTACCATTTGTTTCATGCTCGCTCTCAGGACAGCTCAGCCTGACAGCAGAAAGAGTACCCAGCACACAAGTTTCGAGTTCAATGCATGTGGATGGTAGACTGTCTTTTACAAAAGGGAGAAAAGCCTCTACCATAATGCAGTAAGAACATTCAGTAACACATCTCCTTAATCTTGGTCACAGAACATCTGACATATTCCTGCTGAAATTGAATGTAAGTTCACAGAGCCACAGAATTAGCAGGTTGGAAAAGACCTTCGAGATCATCAAGTCCAAGCTATCACCATCTGATCAAATGGCACCAAGTGCCACACGGTCTCTTTTTAAACACTTCCAGGGATGGTGACTCCACCACCTCTCTGGGCAGCCCGTTCCAATGGCCAATCACTCTTTCTGCAAAGAACTTCTTCCTAACTCCCAGCCTAAACCTGTCCTGGTGCAGCTTGAGACTGTGCAACACAACACAGACACTCTCTAGTTGGGAAATTTCAACCCAAGTAGTTGAAATCTGGGAAAACTATAAGCAGCTAAAATGAGTTATCATTGCTAGAAGTGCTGGTCTGTTATAGCAAGAAGTGGTAGAAAATTTGGTATTGCCATGACAGAGACAGAAGTGAAGCCTGATAGTGTTAATCACTAACATCAGAGCATCGTGAGGAAGTCAGGGAAAGCGGTTTTACCCTTAGTGTTTGAGGGGTGGTAATTTCACCCTCCCTGGCAAAGGAAACACTGGCTGCTGAATTTAAATTTTCACAGATCAAGAAAAAGCCCTCCAGGTTGTTTCTAATCCATGAAGTTGAGTGAGCCTATGAATTTTGAGACCCCCTCAGATAGAGACCATCTCATTTTCCAAGCCTTTTTGAAAAGCCTAATAACAATGACATGAGCATCATTTTTATTACCCATTCCAGTACAGAAGCCAGGAGTGGAAACATCAGGGGACACACTGGCTTGGTAGACACACACTGTGGCTTACTTGCATTAGAAACTTGAGAATGAAGGCATGGGTATAGTTTGTATGTGCAGAAGACTGAGGTTAGGGAAGGAGACAGTTGAAAGCAGTGGTGTGCAGAAGGAGCACGTCAGGTGCCCCAGCAGTGGTGTGCAGAAGGAGCACACAGGAGGTGCCCTGACCTACAAGCTGGAATGACAGTTGCAGAAAAAGAGATTAGTGTAATGTCAGTGGCCTGGGCTTTGAATTTAAATATTTCCACCAGATTCTAGGGGAATATTGTAGCTGTTACCTAAGCAGGACAGGCAAATTATCAAGGTAACTTCAAACACAAAGAACCTTGCAGAGTTGCTGAGATGGATGCTCTTGCAGAGTGGTACCCTTTGGGATTACCTTTGTATTCAAGTGTACTGTATTCAAGAACATCAAAAAGATGTGCAAAAGGAGTCCCCTACCAAGCCTCTCATCAAAGGAACAGCAGTCCCACAAAACCACACTTGCTGACAGGCTCTGTTCCCAGTTTACTGTAGTGCTGAGTCCTGTGTAAAAGCAAAGAGGAAGCAGATGTGGGGGCAGAGCTCTGCTCACATGTTCAACAGAGCTTCCCAAAGCCAGCCCAGACAGGAAGAAAACCCAGTGGCCTGGAGGTGTCAACAGATTTCCCCCCACCATTCTTCTGCATTGGAAGGGGGTTACTTGGTGCATCATGGCAAGCTCCAAAAGGGTTTCAGTGATGCCACTATAAAAGTACTTCATTTGGAAGAGGCCATGTTGCCAGACATGTTACTGCCATGGGGAACTTCAGGCATTTACGTCTCTTTATGGCAAAAACTCCACAGCCAAGTGTACAATGAATCTTGAAAGCTTTGTAGGAGACCCATAAATACTTCCATGTGCTGATGAAGTGAGAACATGGAGCTCTGTGCCTTACCAGTAGCCAAAGGTTCCTTTCCATTTAATTTGCTTTTCAACCAACTGCACATTCATGACCATTTAAAGCTGTCTGTTGCACATTTGGCTCTTGTAGCAAGAACTTTTAACCTACACTGTCCTCTTCCAAATATGAAAGTCATAACTCCACAACAACTGAACATGGACAAAATAGAAAGCAAACAGAACCCTTACCAGAAAGGCATGAGACAGACTTTTTTTTTGCTGAAGGCGTGTTCTTGCTGTTCCTTGCATCAAGGTGAAATCACAGAAACACCCAGGTTGGCAAAGCCCCTCGAGATCACCAAGTCCAACCTAGAACCCTACTCTACAAGATTCACCTTAAACCATAGAATCATAAAATAGTAAGGTTGGAAGGAACCTCAAAGATCATCTAGTTCCAAACCCCTGCCACAGGTAGGGACACCTCCCACTAGAACAGGTCACTCAAGACCTCCTCCAACCTGGCCTTGAACACCTCCAGGGAGGGAGCAGCCCCAACCTCCTTGGGCAACCTGTGCCAGTGTCTCATCACCCTCACTGGAAAGAACTTTCTCCTAATATCCAGTTTAAATCTCCCCTCTGCCAGTTTAAATCGATTGCCGCTTGTCCTGTAATTGCAAGACCTTGTTAATAGTCCCTCCCCAGCCTTCCTGTAGGCCCCCTTCAGATACTGGAAGGCTACTATAAGGTCTAACCATATCCCTAAGCTGCCCATCCAAACGAACTTAAACACGTCCAGGGTGGGTGACTCCATCACCTCCCTGGGCAGCTCATTCCAGTCTCTGACCACTCTTTCTGTGAAAAACTTTTTCCTAATGTTCAATCTAAACCTATCCAGTCTCAACTTGAGCCATTCTTCCTTGTTCTGTCTCCAGTTACCTGTAAGCAGAGAACAGCTCCAGCCTCTCTCCAGTGTCCCTTCGGGTAGTTGTAAACAGCAATGAGATCCCTCCTCAGCCTCTTTGTCTTTCAAACTAAACAGCCTCAGCTCCCTCACTCACTCTTGATTTGCCTGTGATGGAAGAATGAGCCAGTGGCAGAGCAAACCAGAGGATCAAAGTCATTTGATTCCTAGCAGTTTTCTCAAAAAAATTAATGTGTCCTCCTTCCTAGCGTCCACCTGGAGAACATTCTTTGTGGGACATCCAGGTTTATTAGCAAATCACTTTCCCTCTTCCACCTCCCTGAAAGGCGAGAGGTGTAGCAGAGTCCTGTGCTCAGTGCTGAAGGTCAGTCTCTGAGGATGAGCAGATACCACTTTTTGGAAGGTGGTACCTGCCTGTCCTGCACCTTGTTAGGGCAGCAGCAGTCACATATTGCAGGAACAAAAAGAATTTCAAACATATGCTCCAAATAGCCCCCAATGTTGTGACAGAGAATCTCTTCAAAATGAAACTTACAGGGACACCCTTGTGCTGCCATCAAAAGTACCTTTCTCTTGGCTGCTGCTGGGCACCCACCTCATGTATCACACACCTGGAAGGGATTTTTGGCTGTTTTCCTGACCTGCAAAAGAGCCTGGAGACCCCAAGGAGTCCTCCTGCAGCAGAGTGGAAGGGATGAGGGACTGCCTGGATCAACCAGGCAGGCTGCAGTCATTGTCTCCTTGATGTTTTCAGAAGACATCAGGTTCTGCTCTGAAACAAAAGGAGAGAAGGAGAGTTGCAGAGAAATCAGGCATATGACTGAACCTACCCAGTTACACAGCCTTGTGAGGGTAACATTGATCTCCATGTCTCTGAGAGGAATGGAAAAACATTCAGCCTTCTACTAAATTCTCTCTCCTTGCAGATTTGTTTTATTTATTGAGGTTCTCTCACAGTTCAGGAGTATACAGAGGAGTTAATTTACTATGAAGTGCCATACTGCGGTATGAAGTGTTTCATACACAGGCAGGTTTAAAAGGGTTTGCTGAATTGAAAAGCTGAGTTACATTTGATTGCATTCAAAGAGACCAGAAGACAGAAGAATTGGAGGAAAATCATTTTCCATAGGTTGAAAGGAGATGTAAGTTAATGATCTCTCACTGCTAACTTACAGTCTCTTACGCTTTCTGGGCGTTAATGTTAAATCAGCCAAACTCCTGCCAACTTAACAAGAGATCTCTAACTACTAATCCTTTTTCTATTGTTCCAATCAAGTTCTTTTACTTAAACATCTCAAAGTGCAAGTTCACTTTGAGTTCACTTCCAGAGTAAATAGTAGACTTGTCACTTCAACTCGCCCCACGGAATACTATGTTGTTGGTGTGGCAAAATACAGACATGGGTACATAACCCGGGTTCTTGTAGTTTTTTGTTGTAGGTTGAGATAGTTTTAGAAGGTTCTCCCTTCAGCACAGGTACAATTCAGTCCATACGAGTGGGTTTTGTACTCTTGCAGCACACAGGCTAGCCTGCTTGGATATGCATTTGAACATTAGAAATGAAATGTTGCAGAGGAACTGGTTGAATGTGAGGAAAATGAGGCATTGTTCCATGGGGGGGGGCACAGCTTCACCCAAACAGCAGGAGTGTTTTGCAGAGATGCACAGACCTCTCCCCCCACGCTGGGAACAATCTAACCCCAAAAGCTGCACTTGCCCACTGCAGCAGGAGGCTAAATCCCGTACAGATCAAGCTCGTGTTATAACAGCAAGGTATTTACACCCAAATCTTCCCAGGACACTGCTGAATGACATAGGGAATAATGCCATTTCTAGTACAAAGACAACCTCTATCTGCAGAGAGGTTATGCTGCTCTTTTAAGAGCAGCCAAGAGCAGAATGTGCTCTCCAATATCCCCGGCTGCCTCTCAGCAGGAGAACAGCAGAGCCTCTCCTGCCAAATGCCTGCATGCGTCTGAGGAACTGAGCCCCCAGCAGCTCTGCTGATGCCACACTAAGTTGCCGGTTCAGCTCAGATCCACAAAGGTGCTGCATATTCCCAAACCATCCCCTGCATGTGCTTTGTAATTTTATCTAAGTCCACCCTTGAACCTGGTGGGCATTGTAGGCTCCACCCTCACCCCTTCAGAATGCAGTGCAGATGAACTCCCTCTTCATTTCATTCAAAGGCAGCAATACGTATAAAAGCTTTCATACAGAAGAGCACACTCCCCTCTTTGTGCATGGGGAGCATCAGCTGGAAAGAAGCCAAGCAATTATCCAGCCCTAGGAGGAAAAAAAAAACCAAAACCAAACCAGCAAACTAGTTATCCTGAACAATTACAAACCAAGGCTGAAGGAGATTTAAATTAAAAAAGAAATCCAAAGAGAAGGAACACAGCTATGACAAAGCATCCAGCCCTTGGGAAAAAGAACATTTATCCACTAGCAGTGCTGTTCTGCTGGGGCTCGGCCTGCCTCTCATCAGTGCCATAGCTATAACAGATTCCCCTAAATGTCCTGCACAAGGCATGCTAGCCCACTGATCACAGCAAGCTCAAAGGGACCACATAGAAGGATGTGTGGCTGAAATCAGCCACAAGCAAATTGCCAATGGAAGGATGTTCCTTTGGAGGTCATTGATCTGCTGGTTGCAAAGCCTGCCAACTGCCAGCCCCACTGGCCTGACTCTCGTGAAGCGCTTTCCATTGGCTTTTGACCTGGCTGATCATTTACACAACTTAAGTATTAATAGTTTTTATTTCACAGCACTCTTTGGAATCTTAGGAAGCCTGCACTGTCCTTGTTTTGGTTATCTCCTCCTTGCCACCTGTGCAGAGAAAGGCATAGCTCCCTGGTAGGGACCAGTCTGACTCCATTTCAGCTTGAGCAATCCTTACGAGCAGGCTGTGTTTTTTCTCAAGCGTATCTGCTGCTCAAGCTGACCTTACAGTTTCTGATGGCGTTTTGCTTTTTGGTTGTTTCTCCTCTCTGGACTTTCTGCAAGGAGTTCAACGACAGAGCAGGCAGAAGCTTTGGGCTGTGGCTGAGCGGGTAAGATGTGCAGACCTCTTTGCCATGACCCCAGTGAGTGAGGGGAAGGCACAGCTTTGAAGTAAAGAAGGCTGATTTTTTTTTTTTTCTTTTTTTTTTTGTTTTTTTTCTTTTTTGAGAACATCAAATCTTCTGGATCAGATAGGCCTAGCCTAGGGCATTGTTCCTAGAAAAAGGATTGTTTTAGCTGTAACCTCAAACTGCACCCTGAACAGTTATGGTCCATGGGTGCAGATGGCTTTAAATTCCTCCGGCTGAGTTTGCATCTGGCCAGATGTGAGCCAGCTCCAGGCCAGGGGCCGCTGGACTGCAGGAGCATGGCGCTGAGCCCGGTGCTGCAGCCAGCGCCCTCCACACACAAACACAGGGGTGGGACTTGACTCTCCCCTCTCTGTCCGAGGCTCAGCGTGGCAGGTTGCCAACATCTGGACAGGGCATGTCTGCTAATGTGGCTCGGCCCCAGTCTGGCCTGACCTGATGCAGGCAAGAGAGGGTCATGCCTGGCCATGGGACTCTGGACTGTGGATTTTAAAATGCATTTTAAATGCAGATCTCTTGAAATTTTGCTTGCAAACACTTGGCTAACAAGTGAGTTGTGATTTTTGGTGAGTCACTTGGAACACCAATTCAGGGAGAACACCAATAAAACAAACCAGCAAACTGTGCAGGGTTACTTGCAGCACCTGCCGTGTGAGCCTAGCTGTGGAAGAGGTGGCTCACTCCTCTGTCACCATGCCTTGATGCCAGCAGTCTAACAAGGCAGCTGATAAAATCCAAATGCTATGTGAAGCAGGATTTCATTAAAATAAAACATACCAAGCAAAATGCACGTATTGATTTGCAATTCTCACCAGAGAGAGAGAAAACTTTATGTTTTCAGAAAGTAATTGCAGATGCTTGCTCTAGTTGCTTGCAAAGAGAGCAGTCAAATCTTAGTCTATCTTGCTTAACAGCTTCTGCATCAAAGACTTCATGAGGGGGTTTGGACACTTTGAAAGGATCAGCAATTATCTGTGGTGCTGGCTTTGCATTTACTTTCCCTGCATATTCATGCCAGCAATATTTTAGCATGCATATAACAGGAGGAAGTGAAGACTGACAGTGGGGGATACAGCTGAAGTGAAGCAGATGTCTTTTAAATTCTGAACACATGCAGCACAGAAACACTGAGAGATCGAACACAAACTAGAAAACAAACCAGGAAAAAAATATACTTAAGACTGAGCACTGTAGAAAGAACAAAGAGCCCAAGTGCTGCAAAACAAACTTGCTGAGAAACACCCTTCACTCTGAACACCTCACTGCATTGCTGAACAGCTCAGGTAAGGAATGGCAATAAATTTAGTTTTATGTCAACCATGTCTCTTTAATCATCACTTTTTGGCACAGCACATAGGACACCTCCAGGCCAAAACACAATTGCTGTTCAAAGTATAACTACTCCTTCCCTTTGGGAATGAAAGTTTTCTAAATATTGTATAAACATATTTGGATTTATTTTGCAGAGATTCAGCTCATTAGCAATTATCTTATTAACAGTGAGTCAGAGAACATTTCGCTGCTGTTTTAAAACATGTAGCTTAAGGTCAGAACCTACTAAACTCCACCAAGCAAGCAACTCTGATGTGAAACAGCTTTATTCACTCCAGTGGGATTGCTCTAATGAGCAAGGGTTTGCAACGTGTGATCCTAGACTGTGAACTGTATAGAGCCATTTATTTTAATTGCAAGGTGCTGGGTACATCCAGGCCAGAGCAAAACATAAGGATAAAAGAGCAACTTTAGAGAAACAGCAGATAATTATAAAATGAAAAAGAACCAAGGGTGGAAGATTTCTCTTCTTCCTGGTGCTTCTGGTAGACTTATTCAACTGAGGCAGCAACCAGAAGTCATTAGAAAAGTGCTGTGCCATGCAGGCAGTATAAAAAAAAAACCTCAAATACAGACTTTTACAATAATCACAGACCTGAAGACAGGCATCCAGCTTCTCTTGGAGCAGCTCTTTTCTAAAATCAGACCTGAAATGTAACCCACATGCCAGAGGCTATCTTTGGTACAGAAGCCCTTCTGGATAAACCAATGTGATGAGTTTTTTGGCAGTGGAGCAGAGTTACTTATAACTCTGCAAAGCTCTTGCACAGCACAGATGAGGCCACAGAAAGAGGCAGGCTGAGGAGACTCAGCTGCTTCCTTTTTCTGCAACTCACTTTGTGTTTTATGAAATTTTGATCCGTGTAGATTAGACAACTGCCTCCTCTCCCACCCTTTGATTTCACTTGGGTTTCAGAGTAGGTTGAGAAAAATGGACATAAAACTCAGATTAAAACACAGCTTCTGTGTTGTGCGTGTGCCCATTGGCTCAAATCACACCAGATGCTCATCCTATCCCAGTTTTGAGAGCATACCAAAATGTCAGCTCTCAAAAAGCCTAAGATTCCCTGGGCCACTTGCATGGCCATGACCTGGCTGCTGGCTGTGTGGCAGTACCACACAGGTTTTACACGGAGCTTTGCTTCTTGCTTGGGTACATTCTGCCAAAGCTGTTTCCCTGTCAAAAGCCATGAAAGACGAGGCAGAGAGGGGGGAAAAACCTCCAAGGCTGTCAGTGAAACTGTTCTTAAATAAGGTGACATAAGCCTCACATACAGAAGATTAAGCTTAATCTCTGAAAAGGGGCAGCAGAAAGGCTGGTAGACTTCAAAATGAGCTACAACAGCTGTGTTTTGGTTGGCCAACAACTGCTCCCCGCTTTGGCTGTGCCTGGCTTGGCTCATGTGAACAAGGCAGATTATTAAAATACAGCACTCAGCAATTCCATCCTTGGAGCACTTGACAGAGCAGCCATCTCCTTTGTGTTGCGCTGCATTGACTGAGTGTAGTAACAAAGCCAAGCGGAGCGATAATGCGACGTGCCCGTGACAACAGTCAGTGATAATTGTATGGTACCGTCCCTAGTTCAAAGCAAAAGACAGCATTTACTGCCTTCAAGCATGCCTTTTTGTTTCAAATATACCTTTTGGGTAGGGAAATGTGTGCCCTTCCCTCTGTCTGGTTTAAACTGCTGGGTTTAATTGGCCTTATTTTAGAGCATAATAGATAAATCAGCAAGACATGGCAGCAGTTGGAATAAATCAAGCTAAAAAGCTTTTCATAACTTGCTAGTCACCACAGAAGGAGAGAAACTGCCCATTTCCCACTGTAATAAGCTATGCTACCGAACTGAAGAGTAGCTTGAAATAATTAACAGTACCAAAAAAGAAAGAGGGTTTGTATGAGTGGATCTGTGGAGCCACTCCACCCAATACAATGGGAAGAAATTAACTGGGTGGACCCATGGCAGCTCAGAACGACAGCGCTCTGTGTTTCTGTGCCTGCAGATATACATTTTCTGCATGTGAGCACAAGGGCTTGAAAAGCAGAGCATGACAAAACAAAGCACTCAAAGAAGAAATAAAAAAAAAAAAAGAAATAATTTGTACAAGATAAAGGACAATTCACTGTGTGTTTTCAGGAATGCTGGTTTTCATTTTTGCAGTAATTATATCATTTATTAGGTGATGTTTCCTGTGTGATGTTTATTGTGGGAGGATGTCATAACATCCATGTTTATTAGATAACTTCTGGGACCTTGCTGTGGGAGACTGTAAGAGAAAAGAATGAGGGAGATAAATTGTCTAAGAAAGGTCAAGTGCTGTGTTTGAATACAAAGAGCGCAACGCACTTAACAGAGACAAGGGAAATAACCACACAGGGCCCTTTTTCCTGCAGATGTAGGATGTCTGGTATTCAGATCTAACCTGGTATCTAGGACATCTCCAGACAAAAAGTAGGAAAAAAGGAATGCAAGCCTCACCAGTTCCTGCTGGGAAGGAGGGAGCTCAAAGGAGAGATGCAGGTGCAGAAAGGCTGGGAGATCCGGAATAAAGAGCAGAAGGAACCCTGCAGGGACAGAAAGGCTTGTGCCACACAGCAAAAAAATACACAGTGCTAGTAAGATGTACAACTTAGAGAGAAATTGATGAAAATGAGCTTCCCCCTATAGGAAGGGCTTCAGGATGACCCTGCTGCAGGATCTGGACCTTTGAGGTTCATCAGCAACCCTACTGTTGACAGCCTGAGAACCATTGAGCTTTGTGCCACCACTTTGGTATAGGGGATTGAGGCTAAGAGCATACAAAATGTGGGTTGGGCTCTGACAAAGGTTCAGAAAATACTTTAGAATCATAGAACTATTAGGGTTGGAAAAGAGTTTTAAGATCATCATCATACATTATTAAAGCTCAGTTTGTCAAGGTCTGGTCACCATCACCTCTTTGTCAATAGGTTTATTTCCTCAGGACAGCGTGAGAATGAAAGTCAGCACTGCTCACTCCACCTTCCTGACAAAGATATTGAATCAATACTTTAAACAAAAAGAAAGGAAAATAGAAGTGTAGTTTTGTTTGGAAAAAAAAGCCCTCAGACATTGTATCAGTTGTACAGAGAGAAATATTTGAAGTATTCAGTTTTTATTTCTGGAGTCAAGTCAACTTGATTTCCTCTCCCTCAATAGGATGTCACTTTGGTATTTGATATCTTTTCTCTGTATTTTGAAATGCCAATTGTGTTGTTGTTGTCAGTGAAAGAGATGTTAAGAATCCTTCCAGAATGCATCCATGAATAAATGTTAAATTAATTCATCTCCATCATCTTGGCTAAGCAATGTTACTTGAGGCAACTCTGCCGCAAGTCTGTTTGGGGCCTGACTCTTCTCAACCTGCAACTTTGTGCAGAGGTGATAGCATCACTGATGCCAGCTTTGCCAAGTGATCTCAAACAAGCAACATCACTGAACACTTGGCAGGAGCCAAGGATCTCCTTGGCTGACCTCCAGGAGGTAGCAATTTGAGAGTGGGTTCACCCGAAGGGTTTGGGTGTTTTTGTCCCCTGCTCCGCTGTGCTCTGCATTCCTTGTCAACGTCGTACGCACAAATTTGCTACTGTCTGATTGGAGCAGAGAGAGCTTGGTGAGAGGAGTAGATACTTCATGTGCTCCTGGCCACTGGGAGCTGAGTCTGCAAGTCAGACAGTAGGAGTAGGGAGCACATCAGAGCATTTGGGAGCATAAAACGTGCACACAGCTATGCCTTTAATGTGCAATTGCTCTTCATAGCCATTCCTGCTTTATGGAGCCGGGAAGCTTTTTTTTTCTTATTGAAGAAGTAAGTTTCACCAGTAACAAAAAGGGAAGTTGTGTTTTCATGGTGAGGTTTTTATTTACAACAGTGATGGAGCAGAGAAAGGCAAACTTGGGATTCAGCTCTTCACAGTCTGGCATGGCTAGAGTTAGAACTATCATCTTTTGACTCTTGGAAAGAGCACATTTGATCTGGGAATTTCTCAGCGAAGAAAACTCAGTGTGGGCTGGTACAATTTGTTATTTACATGAAGTTCTTCTACTCAGCTGCTAAAGGCTTTACACCTTTCAGTAATGGGCATTTTTCACACAGATGGCACTGAAGGCTCTAAACCCCACGCAGCTCTTCTCTTCCTCTTGGCTGCTGGTTGAAGGTTAGGTTTAAATAGGAGGGAAAGCAGCCAAAGGGATGAGGCAGAACTCTGCAAGGAAGAGATTGAACATGGTCACTGGTGATATTAACTCTTAATTGGGAAAAGGTTTAAACTTCACATGAGATGTTTGTGAAGTGCTGTCAAACTCTTCTGACAAGGTGAGTTTTTCCATAGCAGTGTCATCATATCCTGTCCCAAAGAGCCACACTGTGCAGTGCAAAAAAAATTAAAAGAAAATGAACAGCTTCAAGCTCTGCTCAAGCATTTAAAAACTGAAGGCAGCCAGCATAACCATCCAGATTTGCTCATTTGGAGAGAAGAAATTGCTCTTTACTCTTTGAATGCTGAGTTTGCTCTGCACTGCTAAGCTGGGAGTATAGGGGGTGGTTTAGGTTTTGTTGTTTTTTTTTTTTTAACTTTATCATCTGTGGAAATCCATATCTAGAGCAGCTCCAGCAAATTCATTTTACAAGGTGAATGTAAACAAAAGCAGTCATCTAAGCTGTCACTGTCTTAATGCAGGATTTGATTATTTTCTTTTCTTCCATCTCCATCTGCTGTCTGCTTACAGCTACTCAAGCTTACAATTTTCAGCGTCCCTAATTGACACTTGCTGCTGGAGGAACACCTTCTCCATTAACCCTACATGCTCTTCAGCATCTGATCTGCAGAATAAGACTGGCATCCCAGTAGTGTAACCATATGATCTCTAGCTCTTTTGCTGCAATACAGAAGTGTAGCTCTCTGAAACAGCCAAGTGTCCCTTGGTCTGAGATGTTTCAGTTTTGAGACAGAGAACTGCTCATGAGAATCTGAAGTCTCTTGGAGCAACATTTTCATTATAAAAATGAGACTGGTGGTGACAGTTTCCATTATGGTAAAGCAGATGAGTTCTTATAACTCCTTTTGTCAAAAGTAAACTCTTCTGCTTGCCCCCAAAAGATAATTCCTCTGTTTGAAATGTAGACCTGATATTCTGCTAGTCAATTAAATTTCTCTGCCTTCTTAGATAGACTGCAGTTGTCACTCAGTTTCCCAGATGTGGCACTATGAGGGAGAGACTTATTCACTGCTCTTCTCCCTGAGGCTGTATTTAGGATCTGCAGAAATCAATCTGGAAGAACATCTTCTGGTGCAGCTCTCTTGTTTTTGCTGCACCACCTCCCTTGTAAATGCAGTCCCTTCATTAAAGTAAGCCTATTAACCTCCATCAGTTCGTTGTCACTTCCATGAGTCCTCCTTGATGACGACATCCTGGTTTATTTTCTACTAGTTTCTTGCATGCTCCTAGTGACCATAAACAGGGGAACATGGGAACACATGCATGTCCATCACTCTAAAAGGCACACAAGGTTTCATTTTAGGTCAATCAGCTGACAGCATGCTTCTGGGGAGACCTTACCTTGGTGGATGGGTAGAAATCTCTGCACTCTGACCACAAGGGTCTTTCTGAATCATAGAATCACCAATGATGGAAAAGACCTCTGAGATCATCAAGTCTAGCCTACAACCACAAGATCAGCTAAACCATGCCACCAAAGTGCCACATCCAATCTTTTCTTAAAGACCTCTGGGGATGGTGACTCCACCACCTCCCTGGGCAATCCATTCCAGTGCTTAATCAACTGATTGGATTCCTTCAGTAGCTGCTCCAGGGTACATTTCCTCAGGGAGATTTCCCCCAGCCAGGAGGTGATTCTATATGTAGCAGCCTACATAGCACCATCTCACCTGACCACACACAATATGAGCAACTAACAGTGTCGGGGATGTCCAAATTTGAAGTAGTGTGGTGTTGCAGGGGAGACATCTTAAACTGGAGATACAGCAAGGATGAGGGATTAGTTACAATATCAAGATGGAAAGGAGTGATTTGGAGACTTTACTCCTTCCCATTACTACTGATTCAGTGAAGCAGGGTTTTTTTTTTCCTGAGCTGCAGTCATAGCCAGCAGCATACACAGAATAAGGATTGAAATATTTTGAAGTGCTGTCACAGTGTGAATGATTTTCTTTAGAGCATAAAATCAGTCTGCAAAGTTATTTTCTGTCTGCAGCGACACAAGAAGAATATGAATGTGATCATATCTGGCCCTGGGCATACAGGAGAGTAGAACTGGCCTTAACCAGATTGTCTTTTTTATTTGGAGCTCTTCTAGCAAAAATAAAATCCAAAAGAATATCTGAATCTGGCTGGATGTCTCTTAAGAGGAGCAGGGTTTCTGCATAGCTGAAACAGCATGACTTTGATCATTTGAAAACGCATGATTTAGTAATTTCATTATGCATACCTTTCCTCAGCAGGCACCACGGCCTAAAACAGAGACAAGCATTAGATAAAACAAGATGCTTTCTAGCTAAAGAGGCTGGAATTTTGCAAGGCACAGGCATATTTGGCTGCAAACAAGTATTCAGCACATCACCAAACTGAGCCTTAGCAGAGTCCTCCACACACAAGTGATGTCCTGCAGGATGCCTTTGCTTTCTCCCTTCCATAGGAAACATCTGCCTATGTCCCACCTTCCTCCTCCTCTTCCTCACACCTGTTATGTACAGAGTGCTGTTAGCATCCTGACACTCACTGTCAATTCAGGTTGCTCTGACCATCCCCACCTCCTTACCACTCATCCATCCAACATCTGTCCAGGCTGTGAAATCATCATAGAAGATACCTGGATCTCAGATCTATCTATGAAGGATCTAAACAGCTTTTTTAACCATACAGTCAGTAAATACCCTCAACATAATGTCCTTGTCATGAGTCACAGAGAGCTCCTGAGTAACAAATCAAAACACAGTACTTCAGTAGAAGTCCATCAGGTGTGGCTAGCACACAGAACATTTTTTCTGCGCACTCTGCAGGAGTATTCCCAAGTCTTTCTCTACAACGCCAGGTCCTTTTCCTCCAGTGGAGTGTGGAAACGACCAGGGCCAGTGTTCTGCCCTACCCCAAGAGCAAAGTCTGCACTCTGCTTCTCCCTTGGCAAGCAAGAGCAGTTTGGCTTTGCTGATCTGTGCAGCAGGAAGTGTGCCGCGCAGCAACTCGAGACAGACACGGAGGTAACGCTGCATTATTTAGTAGAGGAGGAGCAGCGTCTGGAGGAGTCTGCTTTGATTACAGAGCAGATTCTGCCTTCACATCCCAGCTCTCCAATTCTCTGCCTTTTTTCAGGGAATCATAGAATAGTAGGGTTAGGAAGGTACCTCTGGAGGTCAGCCAGTCCAACACCCAGCTAGTCAAAGCAGGATCGCCTAGGTCAGGTCACGTGGGAATGGTGTGCAGGCAGGGTTTGAAAATCTTCAGAGGAGACTGCAACCTCTCTGAGCAGCCTGCTCCAGTGCTCCATCACCCTTTCAGTAAAGAAGTATTTCCTCTTGCTGAGGTGGAGTTTCCTGTGCTCTGGCTTGTCCAAGGCACCACTGAAAAGAAACTGGCTCTTATAAACATTAATGAGATCATCTCTCAATCTTCTCTTCTCCAAGCTAAACAGCCCTTCCTCATAGGACAGGTGTTTCAGTCCCTTCATTACCCTTGTAGCCCTCCATTGGACTCCAGTAGTTCCTTGTCTCTCTTGAAATGGGAAACTCAAAACTGGACACAAATACTCCAGATATGGTCTCATATCTCATAAGGCAGAGTTGCATCAGAGGAGAACCTCCTTCTACCTTCTGGACACGCTTTTAATGCACCCCAGGATACCATCATCCTTCTTGGCCAGCAGGGCACATTGCTGTCCCATAGATAACATCGTCCACCAGGACTCCAAGATCCTTCTTCGGGGAGCTGCTTTGCAGCAGGTCAACCATTAAGTTGTGCTGGTGCATAGTGTTATTCTTCCCCAGGTGCAGGACTCTACACTTATCCTTGTGGAACCTCACTGGGTTCCCCTTCGTCCAGCTCTCCAGTCTGTCCAGATCTCACTGAATGGCAGCACAGCCTTCTATTCTATCAGCTAATCCTCCCAATTTCATATCATCAGCAAACTTCTGAGGGTACACTCTATTCCTTCATCCACTTCATTGATGAAGATGTTTTGTCAGACAACTGAACCAAATGGTCTCTGTTTCTAGTGAAAATAAAATAACATGCACCAAAATCCCCTGAGGAGAAGGCTTGAAGTGTGAGGTCATGGACAGGCTGGTTTGACAGTGCTGGAAATTGAGATCATTGCAGCTAGCTGTTGTGAAGTGACAGCAACACACAAATGATGCCTATCATCCAAGCTGGATGGGAAGTGAGTCCTCTGCAGGAGCAAGGCACTGAACACCAAGAGGAGGGCTCATGTCTTAGCCTAGGCTCAGCACTAATGTCAGGAGGTTATTAGGCTCTGGACGGGCACCAGGTCTGGCCCAGTTGGCACCAGTGACAGCAGAGTCTGCATCAGTGACCAGTCAATGCCTCACTATTGGTGCAAATAGGGTTTCCATGATAGGACCCATACAAGGTCGGTTGGAAACAGGCTACTAGCTCATTTCCCCCCTCCCACCATGGGAGGAGGTGGGTGAGGAGTGACTGCCAAGGCCAGCTTTGTCTGTTCACCCCACAGCCCAGCTTCATGTCCTGGTTAGCACCATCATTCAGCTATCCTCCTCTCCCCAGGGAATTGGGTGTTTGGGGAGCTTGGCACAAGCCCTGTAAATCAGGAAGGCTGCTTGAAATCTTTGCAGAGGACACCTGGTCTGTGTTAACATGTTTCAATCAACCTGAAGAAACACTGTTGTAAGAAAGAGAAGGGACTGCAAGCTCAGCATTTTTACCGTGGGTCTCTGCAAGTAAGAGAACAGGAGCAATGGGAAAAACAACACAGCCCTCCCTCCACTACAAACCAAGCAGTTTCCTACAGACCTAAACTGAATTCACCCAATGACCTGAGGAGGCAAAGCTCAGTCCCAGGTCCTCAAATGTAGTCTCGTGGCCAATTAAATGCTATTCAAAGGGCAGCAGAGCATCAGAGAGTGCTTTGATCCCAGAGATGCCAGCCAGATGTGTAATATCTACTCAGGTGTTTGTGCAGGTATCAGTAACAGCCTGTGCACATCAGACAGACAGGTTTCTTCCTGGGTGTGCTAACAGAAGCAGCAGTTGCTCACAAATCACAGGAACAGGAATAATCCTTACCTTTTTAAACATCAAAAACTATAAAGCTTCACAGCTGCACAGTTCTGAAATTGAATTGAATGACTTGACTTGCCAAAACCAGAGATCAGAGTTCTAGGTCTTTCATGCCACAGCTGAAAGCATCAATAGCACTCAAAGAAGAGCACAGAGCTGCCTTTCAAATGCTGTTTGTGACTTTAGAAGCATTATTGAGTTTTACCCTTCAAACACGCTCGGCTCAATTCAAAATGGATGTGGAAGTAAAGAAAAGTGATTTTTGGCATAAGCATTTTATTATTTAAGGGACTGAGCTTTCTTACTGAAGTTATATCTAAAACTAGACAAGGCATCTGGTTTTCAATTAGGTTTTGAATTTAAAACAAGAAGCGTTTCAATCCATCTTTAAATCAGAGGGCAGCGGTGTGAGTGTTTTCTCTGCAAGCAATGCAACAACAATATCCTTGCAAGCACAGACTTGATCACTCAGGAATCCAGGGGAAAAGGCTTTGGGATGAAGCATTCAGTTCCCAGAAATTACTTTCCCCATGGATCCAAAAAAATCCCAGGTCTGTTAACCTCTAATGCTGTAGGTCCTCATTGCTCAACCCAGAATATGTCTCTGCTAAGATACAAATCTCTCGGCTTCATATATTGCCCCAGTACCTGAAATACTTGAGCAATTCAATGCAAACCATCCTAATGCCCCTCCTGGCACTGTTATTTCCTACCTTTTACAGCAGGGGAAAACAAAATATAGAGAATCTAAATAACTCGTCAACAGGAGCTCTTTTTGCTCATTGCAATGTTCACTCAGGTTATTATAGATAAACAAAATGTCATTAGCAGTCAAATTATTGGCTCCAGCATTGATGTCAGAGGCATTTTTCTTGCAAACATAAGGAAGAGAATCAATCAGTTTTTTATTCATCACAACATCTCCTTTGACAGGCCAGGCTGGATAGCTCAGCAATACTCAGAGGGAAATAACCTATGGTGACTGTCAGCAAAGACTGGATTTACTAATATAGGGATATATACATACATATACATATGTAAAATATACCTACGTGTTTATGGGTTTTACATATATATATTTATACATACATATCTATATGTCTCTCTCTCTATACACACACATATATACATAAGCCTACCTGAAGGGAGACTGCAGCCAGGTGGGGTTGGTCTCTTCTCTCAGGCAACCAGCAACAGAACAAGGGGACACAGTCTTGAGTTGTGTCAGGGCAGGTTCAGGCTGGGTATTAGGAGGAAGTTCTTCACACAGAGTGATTGGCATTGGAATGGACTGCCAGGTAGAAAGGGACCTGGGGGTGCTGGTAGAGAGTAGCTGAACATGAGCCAGCAGTGTGTCCAGGTGGCCAGAAGAGACAATGGCATCCTGGCCTGGATCAGGAACAGTGGGGCCAGTAGGAAAAGGGAGGTTATTCTGTCCCTGTATTCAGCACTGGTCAGGCCACACCTTGAGTCCTGTGTCCAGTTATGGGCCCCTCAGTTCAAGAGAGATGTTGAGGTGCTGGAAGGTGTCCAGAGAAGGGCACCAAGGCTGGTAAGGGGCCTGAAGCACAGCCCTGTGAGGAGAGGCTGAGGGAGCTGGGGATGTGCAGCCTGCAGAAGAGGAGGCTCAGGGCAGACCTCATTGCTGTCTACAACTACCTGAAGGGAGGCTGCAGCCTGGTGGGGTTGGTCTCTTCTCCCGGGCAACCAGCAACAGAACGAGGGGACACAGTCTCAAGTTGTGCCAGGGGAGGTCTAGGCTGGATGATAGGAGGAAGTTCTTGACAGAGAGAGTGATTGGCATTGGGATGGGCTGCCCAGGGAGGTGGTGGAGTCACCATCCCTAGAGGTGTTCAAGAAAATCCTGGATGAGGCATTTAGTGCCATGGTCTAGTTGATTGGATAGAGCTGGGTGATAGGTTGGACTGGATGATCTTGGAGATCTCTTCCAACCTGGTTGATTCTGTGATTCTATATCAGTATATATTTAGGGAGACATACAGACAAAAAGATGTAAAAATGTAAAATTCACAACTGTTGTAAACTTAACTATCTTCAAAGCATAACATTCTGGTCCTGAAAACCCTGGAAACCTATTCCCAGTGACAAATGCCTTCTCTTCCTCTGTGCTTATTACATGCCTCAGCTGCAAAACCCAGAACCATTTTGTGTCATGGGAGAGAAAAGTGGGAAAACAAACCCAAACCAAGACAATGAATATTTTTAAATCCACCTCTGCTAATGTTACCAGCAGTTTCTCAATGTTCACTGGTGTGTCTGCATCCCATCTAATGCTCACCTAAAACACAGTGCTGATAATGCAAAACCTCTGAGGCTGCTTAAAATGCTGAGTGGGGGACCTGTGCAAAGGCATGATCTAGTGGTGCTGGCACCCAGCCAGAAACATCCCAAACCCCTGAGCTGCAAGCTTCTTGGACCAAAGCCCTCCATCAATTTTCCTGATGTCTGGTCCTTGTATTCACAGAATCACAAAACCTTAGGGGTTGAAATAGACCTCCAAAGATCACTGAGTCCAACCTCCCTGCCAAGGCAGGATGCCCTAGGGTAGTCCTCACAGGATTCATCCAGGCAGGTTTTGAAAGTCTCCAGAAAAGGAGACTTCAGCCACAACCTCTCTGGGCGGTCTGTTCCAGGGCTCTGTTACCCTCACTGTAAAGGAGTTTCTCCTCGTGTTGAGGTGAAACCTTCTCTGTTCCAGTTTGTAGCTGTTACTCATCTTATTGCTGCTGACCACCAAAAAGTGATTGGCCACAACCACTTGACACCCACCCTTAGATGCTTATAGACACTAATGAGATTTCCTCTCAGTCTTCTCTTCTCCAAACTAAATAGCCCCAGGGCTCTAAGTCTCTCTTCATAAAGGAGATGCTCAAGTCCCCCAGTCATCCTCATAGCTCTCTGCTGGACTCTTTCCAGCAGGTCCCTGCCTCTCCTGAACTGGGGAGCCCAAGAACTGGACACAGTATTCCAGGTGTGGTCTCGCCAGGGTAGAGTAGAGAGGAAGAAGAACCTCCCTAGACCTGCTGGCCACACTTTTCCTGATGCACCCCAGGATGCCATTGGCTCTCTTGGCCACAAGGGCACATTGCTGGCCCATGCAGAACTTGCTGCCTGTAACTTGCTATTCAGAACATCCCAGGGTAAGAGGCTGCATCTGAGCTTTCCTGCACTTTTGCCATATTTGAAAGATATGAACCAAATATTTGTATTTTGAGACCACACAGATAATGAACACCAAAAAACTAAAGAAACACTCCCCCCACCCCCACCTGCTGCTTATTTTACATTCTCAAGCTTCTCTGAACCCATATAAATGCCAGGAACCAGCCAGACAACCGATGCATCAGGAAATTGGCTTGTCTATTCCAAGAACATGCATTAAAATGAAGAAAAAGATGAAGATCGGGGCCCTTTAGCCCTTCAGGGACTACTGCTGGAAGCTTTGCCTCTAGGTGATAAAGGCAGAGGTGGTTAATCCAGGGCAGGTGGAGGTAGATAACATTTCTGTACTTGTACAATTCTGTACAACATTAGTCCAGACAGGAGTCTATTAACAGTGTCTGATGGAAGCAATTGTATTATTTATTAAACTGACAAGATCAATTGGCTGCTTTGTACCCATATAAAGAGAACTATTGTACTTTCATGTCCTTTTAAACACAGAGAATAAAGCACTCCCCGGGGTGCTTTCATGGGCTGCCTTCGATTAAGAGTTCTGAGAACATTTGATACTGTCAGAGATCAGCTCGCCAGATCCCCAACTGGATTTGCAGCCCTCACAGAGATAGGAAGATGGTAGCAATTATAATTAAAAGTGAGCTGCGAAGGAAGGACCTTACCTGACTTAGAGGAGTGCTTTTACTTACTCTTCCCAAAGACTAGGCTCTCGAACCTGAGGGAGACTGACCTGCTTTTACAGCTCCAGCAGCACTATCAGGACTAGCATCAGGGCACTGATCATTGAAAATGGGGGAATGGGGATAATTCTCTTCATTTGAAAAAAATGGGGAGAGGCATCTGACAGTTGCCAGGGCATGAGAAGTTTTTTAATAAGGTCTGATTCTGACAGGCAAAAGTGTTGTGTAAATTACTAGCAGGTTTTAAGATGAGTTGTGCAATATATCTATATCTTAACCCCGTGCAACACTGTGTGCTTGAGGAAGAGTGACTGGGCAGCTGCCTGGCAGAAAATGATTTGGAAGTGTTGGTCAACAGCTGAACGTGAACTAGCAGTGTGCCTAGGTGGCCAAGGAGTTCAACAGCATCCTGGCCTGCATCAGCAACAGTGTGACCTAGGGAAGGGATTGTCCCCCCTGTACTCAGCACTGTGAGGCTGCACCTCGAATGTTGTGCTCAGTTTTGGACCCCTCACTACAAGAAAAGCATTGAGGTGCTGGAGCATGTCCAAAACAGGGCACAAAGCTGATGAATGGCCTAGAACAGAAGTCTTCTGAGGAGCAGCTGAGGAGCTAGGGTTGTTCAGTCTAGAGAAAAGGAGGTTGAGGGGAGACCTTACCTCTCTCTGTAGCTACCTGAAAGGAGGTTGATCTCTCAAGTGATAGCACAAGAGGAAACAGCCTAAAGTTGCACCACAGGAGGCTTAAGCTGGACATTAGGGGGGAAAAAAAAAAAAATCTTCCCTAAAAGTGTTATGATACACTGGAACAGATTGCCCAGGAATCACCATCCATGGAGGTATTTAAAAAACATGTAGATGTGGTACACAGGAACATGATTTAGTGGTGGGCTTGGCAGTGTTGGATTAATGCTTGTACTCGATTATTTTCAAGGTCCTTTCCAACCTGAACAATTCTGTGATTCTACATTCTCAGGTGTGAGGGATGAGAGCAGAGAAGGTTTTTCATGATCATAGAGTCATAGAATCAACCAGGTTGGAAGAGACTCCCAAGCTCATCCAGTCCAACCTATCACCCAGTCCTAGCCAATCAACTAGACCATGGCACTAAGTGCCCCATCCAGTCTTTTCTTGAACACCTCTAGGGACGATGACTCCACCACCTCCCTGGGCAGCCCATTCCAATGCCAATCACTCTCTCTGTCAAGAACTTCCTTCTAACATCCAGCTTAAATCTGCCCTAGCAGGACATTCTGTCCCCTCGTTCTGTTGCTGGTTGCCTGGGAGAAGAGACCAACCCCACCTGGCTACAGCCTCCTTTCAGGTAGTTGTAAACAGCAATGAAGTCACCCCTGAGCCTCCTCTTCTGCAGGCTGCGCACCCCCAGCTCCCTCAGCTTCTCCTCATAGGGTTGTGCTCCAGCCCCTTGGATGCATGATGCCACTGATTGATAAAGCCTTTGGCTGTTGTAGCAATCTCATTATTCATTTTCATCCTAAGAGCTGAGAACAGTTTAAATGCAGCATGTAACATGCTGGACACAAATATTTAGGTGCTGGAGCCATTGTGTAGTTGGCAAAAGATTCTATGGTTTCTTTACCTGAGGGAAAGCCCAAGTTACTTAGAACATGCTGATAACCACTCACACAGAGACCTTTACCTGCAGGGTATTTCAGGGAGTATATCCAGAGGATACAATTTACAAGCTATGAAATAAACAATTTCAGTTCATTCTGAGTAGATAAATACGCTAACCTAATGGCATGCTTGATAAATTAATAGCAATGCTGTCTAAGAGCAGGTATTTCTGGGCAGTTATGGAATTTTCCAAGCATCTGAATGCCCCTTTTACTACATGCTCCTAAACAGGGATGTGTACTGACTGCACCAAAGCCAGGCACTAGGTTAGTGAAGGAAAAAAATTCTTTGTGGGCACCAAAGCAGTGTTGTTCTAAATTTTATCATGTCATGATTATGTGTTTATCAACCTAGAACCAAAACCTCCCACAAGCTGCCAAGTACCACTGCAACTGCTGTATGTGATAAAGCTCAGACTGAGTCTCTCGCAGCTCACCCAGAGACTGGAAATGACCCTGCTCACAATTACACCAGAGTAAACTCATAACTGCTAGAGGACTTTCATGGTTTTGGTCTTGATACGATTTATCTAAATGTAAGTGAGAAAGTGTCACCTTATATTCAAACCCAGTTTTTCCACTGAATTTTGCCTAGTCTTACCTGTGAATGTAGAAGGCACATATTTTAAGTTGAAATTTGTACAGCCCAGTGTTCTCAATTAATAAAACCCTATCTTGGAAACAGTGGTAGACTGAAAACAGCTGAACCGTGTTTGGCAAATTCAATTCCCTGCTCTTCTATTCCCCTACTTCTTTACCTCTGTCGTCTGCGTGTGCCTTAGAATCATAGAATCAACCAGGTTGGAAGAGATCTCCAAGATCATCCAGTCCAACCTATCACCCAGCTCTATCCAATCAACTAGACCATGGCACTAAATGCCTCATCCAGGATTTTCTTGAACACCTCTAGGGATGGTGACTCCACCACCTCCCTGGGCAGCCCATCCCAATGCAAATCACTCTCTCTGTCAAGAACTTCCTCCTAATATCCAGCCTATACTTCCCCTGGCACAACTTGAGACTGTGTCCCCTCGTTCTGTTGCTGGTTGCCTGGGAGAAGAGACCAACCCCACCTGGTTACAGTTTCCTTTCAGGTAGTTGTAGATTGCAATGAGGTCACCTCTGAGCCTCCTCTTCTGCAGGCTGCACATCCCCAGCTCCCTCAGCCTCTCCTCACAGGGCTGTGCTTCAGGCCCCTTACCAGCCTTGGTGCCCTTCTCTGGACACCTTCCAGCACCTCAACATCTCTCTTGAACTGAGGGGCCCATAACTGGACACAGGACTCAAGGTGTGGCCTGACCAGTGCTGAATACAGGGACAGAATAACCTCCCTTGGCCATACTGCTCCTGATCCAGGCCAGGATGCCATTGTCTCTTCTGGCCACCTGGGCACACTGCTGGCTCATGTTCAGCTACTCTCTACCAGCCTCCCCAGGTCCCTTTCTGCCTGGCTGCTCTCCAGCCACTCTGTGCCCAGCCTGTAGTGATGCTTGGGGTTGTTGTGGCCAAAGTGTAGAGCCCTGCACTTAGCCTTGCTAAATCTCATCTCGTTGGCCTCTGCCCACTCACCCACCCAGCCTGTCAAGGTCCCTCTGCAGGGCTCTCCTGCTGTCTAACAGATCAACACCTGCTCCTAACTTGGTGTCATCTGCAAAGTTACTGATGATGAACTCGCTCCCATGGTCCAGATCATCAATAAAGATGTTGAACAAGACCAAGCCCAACACTGATCCCTGGGGCACACCACTAGTGCCAGCTGCCAACTGGATGTGCCACCATTCACCACCACTCTCTGGGCCCAGCCCCCTAGCCAGTTCTTGACCCATATCAGCAGTGCCCATTAAGAGTTGGGTTTGAACTTAAGAAGGTTTCTAATTTCGCAGTGTTTTACTTTCACAACTTCCATCTGCTCCTTCCGTCCCTCCACTGAATGCAGCAAACCCCCGCAGCGCGGCTCAGAGCACAGCCGAGGGGCCGTGAGCGCAGCCTGTGCCCCACCTGGCGGCTGCTGCGCGGCACTGCAGGGAAATCAGCTGCCGCAGGCTCGCTGGGTCACAGACCCGCTACACCGCCTGTGTCGTGTCGACTGCTATAGAGCACTGACCCAAACGCTTTGCAAAATGCTGATCTGCCTTGCCCTGCTGAAGTAAACCGCGGGTGAAGACGCATTTACAGCAGTTTCCTTTGTATTGTCCATGGAGATCTGTATCATATCACAGAATCACAGAACCTTAGAGGTTGGAAGGGACCTCCAGATGTCGAGTTCAATCCCCCTGTCAAGCCAGGATCCCCTAGGGTAGTCCTCACAGGACTGCATCCAGGTGTGTTTTGGAAGTCTCCAGAGAAGGAGACTCCAGCCACAACCTCTCTGGGCAGCCTGTTCCAGGGCTCTTTCACCCTCTGTAAAGAATTTGTCCTCATGTTGAGGTGAAATATTCTCTGTTCCAGTTTGTAGCTGTTGGTTCTCGTCTTATTGCTGCTGACCACCAAAAAGAGACTGCCCCAGTCACTTGACACCCACCCCTCAGATATCTATAGACACTGGTGAGATCTCCTCCAAACTAAACAGCCCCAGGGCTCTCGGTTTCTCAATGAAACAATGATTACTACTAATAAAGTTAGCATATCTGTGGCCCTGCTTAATTTCTTATTTCTAACAAGCTGGTTTCCAAGGTACCACAATGTGATGCTGTGGTCGGTCACTGTCTGAAGTCTTAGTGGTGAGGAAGCTCAAGTTCTCCTGCTGTGAGAGATCTGATGCTCTCAGGTTCAACCCGCTGTTGGACTATTCGTTGTGGGGAAAGGGGCAACAGGGAAACTACTGGAGAGTGTAAGGAGGTGGCAAGGAATTGCCTGCAGAAGTGAAAGAAGAACAAAGTAAGTATTTATGCCAGGGAAAGAGGACAAGGAACACAGGTAAGACACGACACGGGCTAAAACTCAGGCTTGTCCTTCACACAACACTGGTCAGTCCCCACATTCCCAGGTCTACAGCCTTCCTAGATTTGAGGACAGTCAGCATAGGCAGGCACCGTAATGCAGTTAATTACAAAAGTTTTCACGTTCGTCTTTAAAATATCTATCAAGTGATGATCCATTAATTTTCTTACAAATTGCACTGAGAAAATGAATCTTCAAGTCTACTAATTTATGTGTAAATTTGACAGAAATAGCTGACCTTGCCTGCAGGAATAGCCAAATGTGCTCACAAGACAGTCTGGATGTCTCTAACGATCCTGTGATCCTAGTCTGCGTGCACAGAAAAATAAACACGTTTCAAGGAAGCCACCGTGTGAGAGCACAGCATAATTTATCCTGCTACAGGTCATTAGCATCTCAGCACAGTGACAAATTGTGTCATTCCCTATGAATTATACCAAGCAGATAACGATTGTAGAGAATACCTCTCCAAGGATGGAATAGTCCAGTTGGACTTCCATGGGAAGCTTCTGCTTATCATAAGCATTCCTCAGGAGTTCCCTCTTTTCTGTACTCTGTTGGTGTGGCCAGTTTCAGGGAATCTGTAGGACTTGCTTTTGAGATACCAACAATAAACATACACAAACACTATTCTTTACCAGAGGTTTAACATCCAAACTTTCAAAGTCCCCTCCAACCTGGTTTCATTCCAAGACACACACCCAAGTAGGAGTTTCTCTAGTTTATCATCATTCATCCTGTAGCACTGTCATTCTTTCATTGCCCAACTGAATTGTCTAAGTGCATCAGGGGTTTTTTTGGCTCTTACACACCAGCAACCATGACAAACTGCAGATGCAGCTGAGGAGGAATAACAACAGGCACCAGTACAGGTTGGGGACTGTCCTGCTGGAAAGCAGCTCCGTGGAGAAAGACCTTGGAGTCCTAATGGACAGCAAGTTCTGCATGGACCAGCAATGTGCCCTTGTGGCCAAGAGAGCCAATGGTACTCTGAGGCGCATCAAGAAAAGTGTGGTCAGCAGGTCTAGGGAGGTTCTTCTCCCCCTCTGCTCTGCCCTGATGAGACCACATCAGGAATACTGTGTCCAGTTTTGGTCTTCCCAGTTCAGGAGAGACAGAGACCTGCTGGAGAGAGTCTAATGGAGAGAGTCTAATGTGAAGATGACTGGGGGACTTGAG